>JAJPUD010006947.1:42779-118136 GCA_023553655.1 Myrmecobius fasciatus
ATATATATATATATATATATATATATATATATATATATCTGTCTCTTTTGGAAGTGTCTCAAATATCTATTCCCATTTTTTAAAAGTCTCTTGCTTTTTAGTTACAGTGAGGCTATTTTGATTAAATTTAATACTAGTTTTTGTAATCACTCTTTAATGTTTGCAAAGCACATCATATGTGTTACTATATGCTTCATTTGATTTAATCCTAAACATGATGGGGAAGTATGCAAATATTTCAGGATAAACATGGTTCTAGAAGGGAATAAATTCTCTAACTAGGAAGATCTTTATTCACACCTTTCTCTCTGCTTCTCCTCATCCCATCGGGCTTTTTATAATCCCAGAGGTTTCATATACAGGAAGAAAGAGTTGCTCTATCAGACTTTGGTGCTCAGAATTACAAGGATTATCAATTTCAGAGGACTAAGTGGATTCATTTGGTGACCTCTTCCTGCATATGCAAATTATGTATCTCCCACTATCCTTGGAATATTTCTAATTATGTGTCCTGCTGTCCTTCAAAGTTCATTATGACAAAAGACTCCTTGTCTTATGACCAGGTACAGTTTCATTCTCCTATCTGTATCTGCACCTAGAATTTCATAGGATCTGGAGTTGAAAGGGACCTTAGAGGCCATTTTTAAGTCCCCTCATTTTACAGAAGTTAACTTGAGGTCACAGAGACAGAAGGCCTTAGCTACACAATTGAGCTGCTTCAAGATTCCTTCCTTCAAACTTCATTGTCATTCATTCCCCATACAGTCTAGTGGTTTTAATTTCTCTGCACAGTCAGCTGTGCCATGCAAGTCTGTGTACTTGGGAGACTTGAAATTAGTAACCCATTCTTCTTTTAGAGGAAAGTAGAAACTTATGGGCCGTGTTCTTATTGGCTACTCATTTCCTGACGATTTTTGAGAGCAGCAGCAAACCAGCTCTAAGGGATTGTCAAGGCAATGGTTACTGCATTTTTGTCCTCAGGAATGTTGGGGTCTACTTGGAATTTCCTGTGAGCCAGAGAGAACTCTGTGGGTACTAAGTGTGGATCACAACATAGTATTTTCATCTTTTTTATTGTTGTTTGCTTGCATTTTGTTTTCTTTCTCATTTTTTTTCCTTTTTGATCTGATTTTTCTTGTGCACCATGATAATTGTGGAAATATCTATAGAAGAATTGTAAAAAGGAGGGAGGGAGGGAAGGAGGAACAGACAAGGGGAGAGAGGGAGAAGGAGAGAATGAATATTTCCCTCAGAAGCGGGTATCCCTCTAGAGGAGCAATCAATGGAAAGGAGGAGGGATCTTAGAGACAGATCAGCAGTTTAAATAGTCCCTAATGCAAAAACCCCTCCCACCACCAGCCCTCATCTTCATTGGCTGAGGATCTTACATTCTAAATGTGGGAACTACCCAGGAAATTGAACTTTGGCCAATAAGAGCATAGCGGTCCATATTTGGTTGAGCTAGGAAGGAAATGATGTCATGGAAGAATAGCAGGAAGAGAAAGTAGGTATGTCCTTGCTTTAGGCCTATTCCAACTCTGGGGTGGGTGAAGCCTTACAACTGTCTAGAGAAATCTCACTCCATCTCATTCACTAGGAACACCATCAACCTGGGAAGCAGGGAGACCCGAGTTCTGATCTCAATTCTGTTACTTGTTTGCTGTGTGACCTTGAACAATTCACTTCATTTGAGGGAGCCTCTGTTTCCATCTTTGCTGAATTGAGGAGATTTGGACTAAATGATATGATCCCTGCTCTGATTTCTGGGACTCTGATTATTGGTACTAAACCTTTATGACAACTTGCAGATCCATAACATCACGTTTTGCCTTCTCAGAGTATGGACCCATGATGAAATCCAATTTAATTTCATCCCAGGGGACAAAAACAACTGCTATTGCTGTTTATTTTAGCCTGAGAAGCTGTCCCCTCATGGTTCGCTTTCTGTTCAGGTTGTGGCCTATCACTACTGCCAAGCTGACAACACCTACACGTGTCTGGTTCCCGAATTTGTGCACAGCATTGCTGCTCTGCTGTGTCGGGCACATCCACTGGCCGCCTATAGAGACCTGCTGATAAAGGAGCCGCAGCTGCAGAGCATGCTGAGCCTTAGGTCCTGTGTACAGGATCCAGTGGCAGCGTTCACCAGAGGAGTCCTGGAACCACTTGCAAACCTCAGAAATGGTACATCAAGGATATTATCCTCGTATATTTAGACAGGCATGGGAGTTCTAGAAGAAGGTAGTGATCATGGTCCCCCAGGTGAGATGAAGGAGCTTGAACAGTGCTCAGTTGTTACTACTAATGGAAAATCAATCCCACTGACCATTTAAAGTCCATAATACATGTGGGAGCTACCTTACATGGCTTTCCTTTCTGTTTGGTATTACTGTAAATTTTAGATTAGTCCCATTTGAATTTTTAATATGTTTTTCCATTTACCTACTCAACTGAATTTGAAGGTATGGTCACGCCCGACTTTTTTATTTATTTGTTTGTTTTCTCCTCACTTTTCACATTGGAACTCTTGACTTGCTTATTACTTCTCCTGAGGGGCAGAGGGAGGAACCTAATTCAGATTTAGGAGTTTTTCTTTAAGTTATTCTGATGAAAAGTTTGCCAGCTTAAAATAACAGGTTAAGTCAGTATAATGTTTCTATAGAAATTTCAATTATCCATGATATCTTTTATCCTCATTACTATAAATGATCAAAGAATTAGCTGTATCCATATGCAAGTGTTTCTCTACTAATATGTGTAATGCAAAATAATATTTCTAAAATCATGCTGTCTGTTGGCCTGCCTCTTGGCTTAGTACTCCTGTTTTAATTATAAATTTAATAGAAAATATGCTTCGTTGAAAACCATTTCTGCTGCCATATGTAAACATAACACTTTTGTTAACACTTAAAAAAACTGTGCATAGACATACAGTGTGTTGTCACCTTAAAGAAATGTGTAATTTCTTGATTAAAAAAAATTTTTTTTATCCTTTAGAGCAGAAAATTCCAGAGGAAGAATACATTATTTTGATAGATGGCCTAAATGAAGCTGAGTTTCATAAACCCGATTATGGAGACACACTTTCTTCATTTATTACCAAAATTATTTCTAAATTTCCTGCCTGGCTGAAGTTGATTGTAACTGTAAGAGCAAATTTTCAGGTAATATAAAAATCTCAACTCTTACCCAGTCCCTCTTCTCAAAATCTTACGGTGATTAATATGAACACCAAAAATGCTTATAAATCATTTGACTATTTAATCAGAAACCATATTAAGACTGTGAAAAATTAGTCCAGAGAGTTCCAAACTGGCACAGAATATGACCTTATTTTCCAAGGTATATTCATCAAGATGTCAGGTAACTTTCCTATTAGCGTTGAATTCTATCTGTGCTTCTGAAACTGAAATGTCTAGGCCTGGTTTACCATAATTTAAGTTTGTGAGCTGAAACTAATTCAAATTTTCCAAAACATAATTGTTTTAGATGACTGCTTAACATATGTGCTAATAGATTTAAAATTTTTCCTCAGTAGTTGTTTATTAGAATTTGTATTTGGTAGATGGATTTAAAGAGAAACATTTTTAATATTTCTTCTTAAGGAGGTTATATTTTAGTTATAAAATTTGAGAGATGGTTTGAGATTTAGCTAGGTCAGTAGGAATGACGGCAAAAAGATCATTAATTTTGTATACTAAAATTCTGCATATTGACTTAAACATTCTTCTTCCAGCCCCCACCAATTTATATCCATGTATCTCTTTTTAAAGTCTTTTTACGCAATTTCAGTATTTTGAAGAGACCTTATTTCATTCTTTTCCCCTACCTTTTGCTTTAATATATGGTGTTTATAATGACTGAAAATAATATCACCTGTTGCTTCTGAACTGGTATTGAGCTTTCCTTGACTTGGCTGAATTGGTCTTTAGATGGTAACCCAAAAATAAATAAATAAATAAATGAAATCAAGTCAAAAAATGCCACATTTCATTCAATAACATTAGTAGCTCTCCTTTCTTTGTTAGCTATATAGATAACATAATGATGGCAAAAAATTATTTCTAGATTGTTTTTTGTACTTTTCTATTTCTTTTCCTTAAACCTGGGGAATTGGTAGTGCTAGTTTCCTCTGAATAACTTGGGGGGCTCAGGAGGTTGGACTTTCACAAAGAGCTAAAATAACACAAAAAATTCTTCATCTTCCTCATCATTTGTGTACAAATCCAACGCTTTTCCAATCTATGCTTCTTTTGGTGCAGTTTGTTCTTTAAAAAATGTCAATCGGATTCACACTTTATTTTATGCCTTTATAAATATAGAAGAAAGAAAAGGATAATGGTTCAAATCAGGAGTCTCCCTTATTATGTGTTTCACTTTTGGCAATTTACTTAATTTTTATTTCCCTCATCTTTAAACTAAGTGGCTAGATTAAAAAGTTTCTAGGTCTCTTCCATCTGCAAATTTGTGGTCTTATGTTTCTATTTGCATTGCATTGCTTTATAAAGGGATCTATTTTCTCATCTGTTTTAGGTCATTTAAACAGTTCTTATTGTGAATTTGATCAATGCTGGCAAGCTCTATGTGTGTGTGGTCTTAGACCCTGTTTTGTTTGAATTTCTCAGATAAGAGCTTGGGGAAGGACTTTTTCAATTAGATCTTTCAGCGGGATTTCTTTTCAATAAGTTTTTCATCTTCGTTTGATCCTATTACATGTTTTATTACAAAACCTTGAATCCCTGTAATCCAGGATAATCTTTCTTGAAAGAAAAGCAATGAATCTGGTTTAAAATGCTACTTCTACTTCCACAGAATGACACTGTATATATAATTTCTTTTCCCCCCCACAGGAAATCATAAGTGCATTGCCATTTTTCAAAATTTCATTAGATGATTTCCCTGAAAACAAAGAAATCCACAATGATCTGAATGCCTATGTTCAGTATAGGATCAACAGTAGCCAAGAGATTGTCAACAATATTTCACTAACTGGTAAAGCAGATGCAGTCATCATTGGAAAAGTGAGCAACCATCTTGTTATGAGGAGCTTGGGATCTTACCTGTACCTGAAGCTAACATTGGATCTCTTTCAAAGAGGACATTTAGTGATTAAAAGTGCAAGTTACAAAGTTGTTCCCGTGTCTCTGTCGGAACTCTATTTACTACAGTGTAACATGAAGTTCATGACCAACTCTTCCTTTGAAAGAGCACTTCCTATTTTAAATGTGGCTCTTGCTTCCCTTCACCCTATGACAGATGAACAGATTTTTCAGGCCATCAATGCTGGTCACATACAAGGCGAACAAGAGTGGGAAGACTTTCACCAAAGAATGGAATCCCTTTCATGTTTCCTGATCAAAAGGAGAGACAAAACACGCATGTTTTGCCATCCCTCCTTCAGAGAATGGCTTGTTTGGAGAGCTGATGGTGAAAACACTGACTTCTTGTGCGAGCCAAGGTAAATTCAGGATTGCTTTTACCTATTCACAGTTTGTGGCCCTAATTTGGGGAATAGGCTTTTAATACATATGACAAAACAACACAGGATGAATAATTCAGTGGTACTCTATAGCATATTTATTTAGTGGATTGTTTATTTGTTTTTTAGGGCAAGCTGGGTGAGAGGTAAATGAAAAATTATTTCTCCTAGCAATTTTTTATGTATTCATATTCTATTAGTGAATACTTACTAGATACCTATTGCGAACAGGCCATTACTGTGCTAGGCAATGGGAGAGGTTAAAAATGTAGATGTCATTGTACCTGCTAACAGTCTAGAGGAAGAGGCAGTATGCTACAAGGGAAAGAACAATGGATTTAAAACCAAAGGTACTGAGTTCGAATTATGGCTCAGCCAATTATTACCTTTGTGAGTTAGGCCTTTGTAGGTCTTGGCTTCCTTATTATCTGTTACTTGAAGCTGACATTGGATCTCTTTCAAAGAGGACATTTAGTGATTAAAAGTGCAAGCTACAAAGATGTTCCCATGTCTCTGTCAGAACTCTATTTATTGCAGTGTAGCATGAAGTTCATGACCAACTCTGCCTTTGAAAGAGCACTTCCTATTTAAAATGTGGCTTCTAAGTGATTTCTAAGATCCTTTCTCATACTAAATCTAGGGTTGTATGGTTTTTCTTTTTTTTTTGAGGGTGGGTCAGTGGGGAGTAGTGTGAAGCTATTGGGGTTAAATGACTTGCCCAGGACCACACAGTTAAGTAAGTGTTAAGTATCTGAGGTCACATTTGAACTCGGGTCCTTCTGACTCCAGGACTGGTGCTGTTTATTGCTCCATCTACCTGCCCCATGACCTATTATATTTAAGAGTATTTGGTAAGTGAATTAGAGAATTGTAGAACACACTGACGATTCAAGAACAAGGATGTTACTGATGGTAGGAGAATAGAGGAGAGATCCAGGTAGACTTCACACTGGAGCAGGTTTCTGAGTCATTTTGCAAAGGATAGATAGGAACTTAACTGGCAAATTATGAAAAAGGAATATATCAGATTTATAGAAAGAACATTATGAGCAAAGATACGAAGATGTGTTAAAAGATGTTTGGGGGATGAAGGTGAAATGGAGATCGGTGTAGTATAGTTTAGTGGAAGCAAAGAATGTAACAGTCATAGTAAGATGAACTAAAACTAGAAGAATTAGGATGATGTTAGATTGACAAGGGCACTTGAATTTTATTTTTAAAGAAGCAGTGATGACCCAGCTGAAGTGTTACAATATGGATATATAGAGAGTCATGGATGATATGTACAGGGGAGCAATTCCTAGTTCCAAATGATGTGTTTGGGGTTCAGCACCGATTGTTGAAAAGTGATGTAGGCAGGGCAGCTAGGTGGCTCAGTGGATAGAGCACCAGCCCTGAAGTCGGGAGTACATGAGTTCAAATCTGGTCTCAGACACTTAACATTCCCTAGCTGTGTGACCCTGGGCAAGTCACTTAACCTCAATTGCCTCAGCAAAAAAGAAAAAAAAAAGAAAAGTGATGTAGGCACCAAATGTTAAGGTTTGGTCATGTGAAGAATCCACATTGACCATTTTCTTTGGCAAAAGGTAGGTTTGTTTAGGAGAAGAGGTTACAGACAAAATGAAGAGATACTATAGACACCAGGAATGGTAATATGAAATAGAGCTGGGAGAACATATAGTTAGCAAGGAAAGGAGTTTTAACTAACAATGGAAAAGATAAGTTCCCTAGTGGACCTCATAATTAGTCAGGAGAAAGGGAATACCCTTAACTGGCAGGCTAATATCCATAGAGAGGTTTAACCTCCTAAAAAAGTTAGCTATGAGGGAAAAAGGCATTATGAGGCATGATGGTGGGATAAGAGGAAAGACACCATGAGAACTCTGTGGTGAACTGACCCAAAATGGTCAAGATGGCATGAGCCACAGACAGATTTATAGGGGAAATTTAACCTCAAGGGTTTGACATAATTTCTGGCTAGTCACAGCCTTGACCTCCACAGAGGGGTGGAATTGTAAGAGTTGAACTGATCCCCATCAGTGCCCTTCTCTGCTTGCCTCAGGGAATAATTTTATCAGTACTTCTGGTTCTCTCTGTCAACCCCACCTAGACCAGGATCTCATCAATGTATACACAGTTTCATGACTTTTCTCCAAGGAGATTCAGTAGCTCTGAAGCTGGAGTAGAGAAATCAAATAGTTTCTCAGGGATAAGCATCCCCAAGTTGGGAATGGGGAAGTTCAGGGGAGCAAGAGATTTTGCAAGATACTAACTTGTATAATAGTCAAATAGCTGACCATCAGATGAAGATTTGGGCCTATAAATAATTAACTTTAATACTCAATATGATAATATATCTAATCAACATATTAATGTCATCAATTAAATAATATTAATTAAAATTGAATTGGTGAATTTAAAGAACAGTTAAATAAAAAAAAGATGAAGAATAATTTGTGTGAATAAAAGAGGTATCAGATTGAAAGAGGAGATTGAAATTTCATTCCCAGACTATAAAGTTCTTTATTTTGAAAATGATGCAGTCCAAGAAATGATGAAAGTAATTTATGTGTATGTGTAATAGAGATGGAGATTTTGGTATTGAGGAAATTGAAGAATTTAGAACTTCAAGGGATCATTAACATGTATATTTAAATGCCAGTGGGTGGTAGGGGATAGGGCAGAAAAATTCATGAGCCACATATGAAAATAATGGGGAAATTCATCACTATGAATTGAAGTAGGTAGATGAAAGCAATACAAGTAGGAGGATACTCTAACTTTACTTTTTTTTTAAATACTTTTTTTTGTTTAGTATTTTACTTTTCCCCCAGTTGCATGTACAAACAATTTTTAACATTTGTTTTTAAAACATTGAGTTCCAGATTCTCTTCACTTTATTTTTTTTTTTTTTTTTTTTTTTTGCTGAAGGATTGTATTCTGTGGATTAAAGAAACTAGACCATGGCTCTCTTCTTTTTTCCTCACCTGTTAAAATTTCATAAGAAATTATCTGTATTTCCCAAGAATCCTGCCTTCTTGGAAAGAATCTCTTCTGATGTCCCATTCCGATGTTCTCTCTTGGTGTGGGAGTAATCCTGGCTTCCTAAACTCTGTCTGGTTCTACTGAACTGAGAAGATTTCAATCATCTTACCCTAGATCTTACTCTAGACTGTACATCTATGGAGCATGGAGCTTCCTTATATTTGTGTTTCCTTTATTGTATTTTTGAGCTCCTGGAGAGTGAGGGCAGATTTTTCTTTTTCTTTGTATTCCTTGCACTTAGCACAGTGCCTGGAAAAATAGTCTTAATAGCATGTTTATTATTAATTATATTAATTATTAAATATATTATTATAACTATAAACTAAATATATTGGTGTGGTGGTTTTTTGATTTGGTTTTTTTTGTTTTGTTTTGTTTTGTTTTGTTTTGTTTTGTTTTTTGCTGAGGCAATTGGGGTTAAGTGACTTGCCCAGGGTCATACAGCTAGGAAGTGTTAAGTGTCTGAGGCCAGATTTGAACTCAGGTCCTCCTGACTTCAAGGCTGGTGCTGTATCCACTGTGCCCCCAAAACTAAATATATTGTTAACAAATTTTATTCACTGACTGAATCATGAACAAAAAAAGATTGGCCACCTGTTAACTTCCTGCAAATATACGGGATGTATACTCTATTACTGAATAGTACTTTATCAGCCTTTGAAATATAATAAGGTAACCTGTATTACATAGGCTGTCAAGCAACATGTAATATACTTTTGAACCAAATGACCTTTAAGTCCTTTTCTATTCTAACTTGGTATTTTTTTTTATTTATTCAGAAGCCAATTACATTATACTGCTCTTTGCCTCCTCTTCCTCATTAACTTGGCATTTTATTACCAATATTCTTATCTATCAGCTTTACTTCTTGGCACTATTTCTGCTTAATATTTCTTTGGGGTGGAAGATGTTGACTAATATTGATCCTCTGGAATTATTGGTGGATTTTCATTATTCAGTTCCTTCTTTGGCATTGACTTTTTTTTATTACATTTACCCTCTGCTGTAGACTTACTATAATTATGCCTTAAATGCCTTTAAATTTTAATTTCAGGGAATTACAAAAAGGTAAGGGACATCCAAGCAAATACAAGATAATTCTAAAGTTGCACTAGTGTCCTATGGAGTAAATCTGTAGTAGACATGGTGACTTGGGTATTTATTGTGTAGTCTTAAAAGTTGGTGAATGAACATACTATCTCTTGTTTCTAAGAACCAGAAACTGATTTCTTCTCTACCCCCCCACTTTTCTGAAAATGTATTTTTGTTTTTTTAAAGGCAGCCAGAGGGGAAAGAAACATAACTCCAAAGTGGAAAAAGCTAGATTTCTCCCCTGAAGGCTACATCTTAGTTTCCCCTGTATTTTACTTTCCCCACCTGTAAAATGGTCATCACCCACCCACAAAAGAGGGGAGATGTGAAGCAGATGTTTTACTTAAAATAATTTATTTTTACTTAAAGTAAACTTTGCTTAATATAACTATCTAAAGTGGTTTTTAAAATATATGTAACTTGGCAATTTGGGGTATTTTGTAATCCAGATTAACAACCTTAAAAAGACATTTAAAAATATTTTCTTCAGGTAGTAATTATTGTTCTTTATTCTACAATCTCCTTTTCCTAGAAAACTAATAAAAATCTCAGGATTAACAATTTAATAATAATAACTAGGGTAATAACCTTGTGATGTTTAATTGGAGATAAATGGCTAGTAATATAGACAAATTAAGGTATGAAGAAGCATCAGCTTCTCCTATAGAAATAAGTCTTTGCCATTAGAATAATCAATGTTCTCATGTTCACTCCAGTCCCCTTGTCCTTCCTAATAAGACAAAAATGTTGAGATCAGTTGCTACTCTGTATATTATATTGGTATTCAGGAAAGTGTTTTCTCTAAGCACTTCAAGATCTTGGAAATGGTTTGGAAGTTCTTAAAGTGATATTATGAATTTTTTAAAAAGTATTTATATCACCTCTCTGACTTTGACTAAAGGACAAGCCAATCTTTTGACAAACTTTTCTTTTTATGTAATGATGTTCCATAATAAAGGTATTTTAAATACTTAAAAAAAAAAGAACATTTGCTAAAAGATTTGTTTGTTTTCTCTTTTTTCCCCTCACTGATTCCCTAGGAATGGACACGCTCTTTTGGCCTTTATGTTCTCCAGGCAGGAGGGAAAGTTGAACCGCCAACAAACCATGGAACTTGGGCATCACATCCTTAAGGCACATATTTTCAAGGCAAGCCCTGGATTGATGAAGGGGTTGAGGTGCTGGGATCCTCTGATACTCAGAAGCTCAGACACAATTAATTGGTTTTCTTTTGTTTCCTCCTGTTCCCACAAGGGCTGTAAAACTTTTTAGATTTTATCTTTTTATGCCACTTGTGATAATGAGAAGAGACTTTAGGAAAAAAATTTATGTCTTCAATTAATTCACAGGGTCTCAGTAAAAAAACTGGAATTTCTTCAAGCCACCTTCAAGCCCTGTGGATTGGGTACAGCACTGATGGACTGTCAGCTGCTCTTGCGTCCTTGAGAAATCTTTACACTCCTAATGTGAAGGTAAGGAAATGTGTTATAATGTAAAATCAGAGCCAGAGCAGCAAATACTATGACCTTTGCTGGTGATTTCACTTAGTATAATTTTCCTTTCTTCACCTTTCAGGGATGGATAGTGAGAAAAGTGTTCATTATCAGAACTGTTCAGTCTAATAGCATTTTCTCGGTGAAAATCTCAGAGGCTTTTTTTTTTTTTTTTTTTTAAACATGGAGCATATCAGGGATTCATTTTTCCCCCCTTCTGTTTGGGTAAAAAGAGTAAGGAGAAGGCCATGACAAGAAGCTTGTCTTGATAACCTGTTTCACCTTGTCAGAGGGTTATGTGATGAAAGCAGTTTTCCTACGAGAATAAAAAGACTTTCGGGGAAAATTGATTCTAAAAATGTCCTGAATTTACAAAATCTTGGATTCTCAGAATTGGAAGATAGATCTCAATCATTTAGTTCACCACTTACTGAAACTGGAGTTCTTTCTACATTATCCTTAGTTTAGCATAGCCATGATTAATGAAATGCATATTATGAAATTTTGTTAGTTCCAAGTCTTCTGGCCTCTGCTTAAAGAATTGCATTGATAAGGAACTCTCTTGGGACTACCCATTCCATTTTTGGGACAGCTCTAAGCAAAAGTTATTTAAGTCACCAGCTCTTTAGTAAATGTAGAATGTAAGCTCCTTGGGGACAGGAATGATTTCACATTTGTTTTAGTATCTTTAGTACTTAGCACAATGCCTGGCCCTAGCACATAGGAAGTACTCAGTAAATGCTTACTGAAGTTAGAAATACCCCCCCCCCCCAAAAAAAAAAAAAAAAGGGAAGAAAGAAAGAAATAACAGTGGCAAAAACAAACAGGCCCTTATGTCCTGGAGAAGCTATTCACTTTGGGAGGGAACTCTATAAGCACAAGCTACTAAATGCAAAGTCTTTCTTAAGTGGGAGAATGCTGGATGGGGAATCAAGAAAGGGAATCCCTGTTAGCCTTGTTAGGTCTTAGTTTTTCTTTTTGTCACCAAGCACAATATATTTTAAGCTGCCTAACTGAATTATTTTAGTGCCTGATCTCTGGAATTAGGATCAGCTGAGTTCAATTTCTGCCTCAGGCATTTCCTAGCTATCTGACTTTGAAAAAGCCAGTTAACCTCTTTTTGCCTCAATTTCCTCAACTATGAAATGGGAACATATTATTGCCTCTCAGAGTTGTGAGGATCAAATGAAATATTTGTAAGTAGATATTATGTGTAAGATATGAATGCCATACTATGTATAAGTACTGCATATAAATGAGTACTGTATACAAATATACATTAATATGTGTGATTTTGGGGGGACAGTTTTGGTTGTATGTATCAATTATTTTTCTTCTAAGAGAACTCATTGTAGAAGTAAAACATTTTGCTATTATTACAATATATTCTGCTATTTTAAGCAGAATAACAAAGTAAAAAGGCTCTAATACCTGGCAAGTCCTTTCAGTACCTTTGCTCTTTTTGTGGCCACAACCAGGAAAAGTAGACTGTGCTATTTTGAAAAATAGTTTTGTGCCTCTTCTAATCTCTTAACTAATTTAATTAGAGATAACCCTTCAAGTAGTGCAGTAGGCTCTTTAGCCCCAGAGATGAGAGTATGACAGGCTTCCTCTCCCCTCGAGATAGATGTACTTGAGAAATTTTTTGGGCATGAGTCTTTCTCCTCTGCTCCTCCTATACATTTATGTTTTGTTAAGGCATTTCTCTCTCAATCTCTCTTTTTTTTAATGTTCTCTCTCCTAATTAAATCTCCTTTCTCCCAATGACTCCTAGTTTAGAAGGAAACACCCAATGATGAATGTATTTAACCTTTTAGCATTTGTGTTTATAATGTATTTTAAAAAATATATTTTATGAAAGACTATGTAGGGCATGATATTACTCACACATAAGCATGATCTCCTTACAAACTAAATAATTTTCTCTCCCAAACTCTACCTCTTGCCCCATTCTCCAATCTCTGAGCGCATGTAAACCTGAGATGAATTTGAATGAGTTTAATCATCTTTGAACTGAATTCAGAACTTTCTATTGGGTTGTGTCAAAAGGAAGTCAATATCCTATTTCTGCAGTTTAATATATCTTCTTAGAATGGCTAGCTCTTTAAGATATACCTCCCGCACAAAGCTTTTCCTATTTTTCTTTCACCCTTCTCCTCTGCTTCATAACTCCTCAGTTATTAATTCTCTCTATCTTGGAATTTATGTGGATGGTTTTGTCTGCATTTAGTGAGTATGTTGTATCCATCCAGTAGATTGTAAGTGTCCAACTTCTAAGATAGAGCTTTTCTGTAGTAGTCGCTTCCTGGTTGTTTGTTGAGTTTTGATTGAAGTCAAAGGAAGACGACCTCAAAATTGTTGCTTCTTATTTTTTTTTAAATTTTATTTTATTTGCAAAACATATGTATGGGTAATTTTTCAACATTAACCCTTACATAGCTTTCTGTTACAGATTTTTCTCCCCAACTCCCCACCCCTCCCCTAGATAGCAGGATATCCACTACGTGTTAATTATGTTAAAATATTTGGCAAATCAAATATATGTATACATATTTCCAAACTTATCATTGTTGTGCAAGAAAAATCGTATCTACACAGAAGACATATCAGATAAAGGAAACACAATGTAAGCAAACTTCAATCAAAAGTATGAGAATGTTATGTTGTGGTCCGCATTTCACATCCCTCTCTCTGGGTGTATATGGCTTTCTTCACTGAACAATTGGAACTAGTTTGAAACACTTCATTGTTGAAGAGAGCCATGGCCATCAGAATTGATCGTCATATAGTATTGTTGTTGCCGTGTATAATTATCTCCTGGTTCTGCTCAATTTACTCTGCATCAGTTCATACAAGTCTCTCCAGGCCTCTCTGAAATCGTCCTGCTGGTCTTTTCTTACAGAACAATAATATTCCATAATATTCATATACCATAATTTGTTTAGCCCTTCTCCAATTGAAGGGCATCTATTCAGTTTCCAGTTTCTAGCCACTACAAAAAGGGCTGCCACAAACATTCTTGCACATGTGGGGCCCTTTCCTTCCTTTATGATTTCTTTGGGATATAAGCCCAATAGAAATGCTGCTAGGTCAAAGGGTATGCACAGTTTGATAACTTTTTGAGCATAGCTCCAAATTGTTCTCCAGAATGGCTGTATCCGTTCACAGCTCCATCAACAATGCATCAGTGTCCCAGTTTTCCCACATCCCCTCAAAAACATTCATCGTTATCTTTTCCTGTCATTTTAGCCAATCTGACAGGTGTGTAGTGGTACCTCAGAGTTGTCTTAATTTGCATTTCTCTGATCAATAGTGATTTGGAGCACCTTTTCATGTGACTAAAAATAGTTTTAATTTCATCCTCTGAAAATTGTCTGTTCATATCCTTTGACCATTTATCAATTGGAGAATGGCTTGAATTTTTATAAATGTGAGACAATTCTCTATATATTTTAGAGATGAGACCTTTATCAGAACCCATAAATGTAAAGATGATTTCCCAATTTAATTGTTGCTTCTTATTAAAGAGATCTTGTTAACCTTTTAAATAGAAGTAACAGAAAAGGAGGAGGAGAGTGTTTTTCTCTAGATTACTATGGTCAGCTTTCTGAATGTATGATAATATATTGAAGAAATAATGTTGTGTAACATGTAGAATTTAACATCTTAGATGTATATTGAAATCTGAGATGAAGTTACCTTGTCATAATCAATGGTAAATCTAGTGTTCTTTTCTTCTACGTGGAAATTTATAATGTAGGAATAAAAAATTAGATTTAAATAATTAACACTTTCATATGAAATAAATACTATTACAACAGTGTCTTTGTCAGTAAACTTAGCTTTTGTCAGCTGCTCATTGAGTTAGATGTTTAGTGAAATTAAAGCTAACAGTTGTAAAAATTATTGGAATATCACTTAAACAATTAAGGCCCTGTAACCCTTTCTTGAACATGTTGCTTAAAATTTCTTTAGGCCTCAGTTTCCTTATCTATAAAATAAGGATGGTAGGACTAGTTGTTCTTAGATGCTCTTTCAGCTCTAAATTTCTTGTGCTTTTATCTGAGTTTATCATTATATTGTCAACACTGAAAATTTGTTTCTATTTTCTTTAATTTCTCGAATGTGTGTTACTTTTATTTCTATTTGCAAATTAAAAAATGGAGAAATTAAGTGTTAAGTATCTCTTTTGCTTGAACAATATTTTCTTTTCTTTCTTTTTTCCTCCATTTAATAGTATTTTATCTTTTCCAGTTACATGTAAAGATAGTTTTCAGTATTAATTTTTTGTTAAATTTGGAGTTTCAAATTTTTGTTTCTTCCTCTCATCCTTCTCCCCTCCCCAAGACAGCAATCTTATACATATATAAGTTAAACATATTTCCAAATTAGTTATGTTGTAAAAGAAAAATCAGAACAAAAGGGAAAAGTCATGAGAAAGAAATAACAACAAAAAGGTATGCTTCAATCCACATTCAGTCTCCATAGTTCATTCTCTGTATATGGATGACATTTTCCTTCATGAGTCTTTTGGAATTGTTTTGGATCACTATATTGTTGAGAAAAGCTAAGTCTGGCATAGTTGATCTTCATACAATCTTGCTGTTACTATGTACAATAGATGAGCAATGTTTTTCAAATAATAAATTAAGAAGAATAATTTATGTAATGAGTTTGGCCATCTAATTATAAATTCTTTCTCTTTTTTGCCCTTCATAGTTTTGAGATCTTTTGGAGGTTGCCATTCTGTAAAATTTCACTCTTAAACACCTATATGCTTCTTCCTATCTGCCTTTAATGAAATAATTATATAACTTGGTTATGGACTCACCCACTTTTCACTTTTTTCTCCTGTGTTATTTTTGTTATCCTTAGAAAGAGGAAAAAAAATTTATATGCTTCACAGAATCTTGAATAAATTTAACAATTTAAAATCATGTGTGCAATTAAGAGACCTTTTTTAGAATATTAAATGTTATTACAGAAATGAATATCATTTTGAGCAGAAATCAGAGTTTGCCACTTGGGTAAATTAAAGTGACAACTTGTCAAGGAGAGATTACTTGGTAGATGTTTATATTTTTAAGTAGAGTGAGTTCCGCCGACTTAGCAAACATATTTCAGTCTTGCAGTTTAGACTCTCTGATCTTTGTACCATTCTATCACCTTACAACCCAGCCAGAAATCTTAAATGACTTAAATAGTGATTTCCCCAATGCCAGAATATAAATTAAAGTCATGGGTGAATTATTTTACTCATATACCTGGTGTGTGAATGACTTGTTAGACAGAGAAGGTGCTTCCTGGACTCAAGCCTCTGGAGAATCTGTTCCAGATCGCTTCTGCCTTGGAGATTTCAATCTGTTTAGATCTGGGTTTAGGGGAAGTGATGTTTTTGTTTGGTTTGGCTTTCTTTTCAAGTGACCTGTGTTCTGAGATAGATCAGAGCCCTTTTTTCCCCACAGGAGAGAGAACCTAGGTCACCTTTTGTTACCTTCAAGATCTGGAATTGTCCAGGGAGATCTCTGGGCTTTAGGATGGGAGTACTCCACAGCTGGGGAACTACCTGGGCTTATGGCCTGTGGGTATCCTGCTCACAAGAGTGGTTAGCCAGCAAAGCTCTTCAATGGCTCCTTCTGTTTATATGTAACATTTAATATATTGAGGAGAGACTTGTATTTCATTTCCAGGCATCAACCAGGAGTAGAGCCCTTCAATTTTTATTTCCATAAATGATTCTTTCATGATGAATAGACGTTTTGGTGGATTATAAACAGCTAAGGTGTTTTTTTTTTTGTTTGTTTTAATTTAAAACAACTGAGTTTTAACTTGTTTGAAGAAATAAATATAACAGCTCTGTGGTGTCAATTCTTTATACTTCTGGAGCATCCTTGGAAGCTTTTTTTGAAAAGCTCCCCATAATTTATGGAATATAGGTTTAACTATTTGAATATAACATAGTTTGAAATGAGGCTGTTGCTTCATGGGCCATCCTGGAGTAGTTAGGAGCTCTCTGTCACAAATCTTCCATTCCACTGAAGATGAATCTCATTTCTAGAAGCTAATATGTCCATTTGTCGTAGCAACATGAGGGCTTTTGGATGAGGCCATAAACAGTTGTTCTGAGGGAACGTCTACAGTGAATTTCTGAAACAGCTAGTCTGTGTGGACTCTCTTGGTCTGTTCATGCTGCTCTGATGCACTGTTATTGATTAATATAAATAGAGGAAAAGAAGTAAGTTGGACTTTTGGTAGAGAAATAGCTTCTCTCTACTTCTGCCTGTTGGTTTTATAGTCATAAGAAATGAGTTAGATGGTATCTTAAGAGCAAAATAGACCAACCCTTTTTTACATATATGCATACATATGTGTGTGTATATGTATATATATATATATGTGTGTATATGTATATATATGCATATATATATATATATATAATCCCTTCTATATTGTCATCAAAAAATGGTGATTCAGTTTTATAGACTCTTTCCCATCCATTCTCTCTCCCTATTCCTCTTTGTATAACTCTGTTCAGAAGTTTTCCCATTAACTCAAATCTATAATTGTAAGCTTTTCTCTTTGTTACAATCTTTGTAATCTGCCTTAATCTCTCTTATCTTTTCTACAAAAATAGCATGAAAAGACTTCATTAAATGCTTTGTTGAAATCTAGGTAAATTACATCTATCACATTCTCCTGTTCTAGTAATCTGGTCACAAAAAAGGAACAGAATCAATCTGGCTTGATCTGTTCTTGATGAAGCCATACAGTCTTTTCTGTATTCCACCACCCCTTCCCAGATGTTCACTAACTATCCTTTTCAATGATTTTTTTCTAAGCTGTTACCAGTCGGAATCACACTAATTTGAGTATAATTTGCACACTATATTCTCATAATGTTTCATATCTATAAGGCAGATATGAAAGAAGCCAAGTTTCTTTTCTTTTTTTTTCCTTTTTGCTGAGACAATTGTGGTTAAGTGACTTGCCCAGGGTCACACAGCTAGGAAGTGTCTGAGACTAGATTTGAACTCAGGTCTCAGAGCTGGTGCTCCAACCACTGCGCCACCTAGCTGCCCCAGAAGCCAAGTTTCTTGTTGCTGGACTACATGACCTCTGAAATTCCTTTCGAGGCCAATATTATATGATTCTTGGAAGAGCACATTAAATAAAAAATGGAACCCAACTTTTTAAAGAGTGATTTATAAAATCAGATGATGGGTCAAATGAATTTCTCATATCAGTTAAAAGAAAAACAATTCTGGGTCAGTGTGATCAGATGTTTCCTTTTTGGGAAGTATTCTAAGAATAAATGAATGAAAATATAGGATATATATAGAAGAGCAAGTTATCTGAAACTGAAGAGCTCAGAAAAACTAATCCAGGCCTTGAAGAAATTGATTTATATCTGGGGAAAGAATTTCAATACTCATGTAAAAGAATGGAAGATAAAGCTTGAATTATTGTTATTTGTGCTTTGCCAAATAATTTACCAATTTACTGCATTGGCTCTTAGGAAAGCTAAGATCAATGTGTTGATTTGTTTTGCTTGATTGTACTGGTTGTTCAAATTTTGATAGATAATAATTTAGATGATAATCTATTATCAAACAAGAGAAGATTTTTTTTTAATGTGTAGCACAAAATCTGGCAGGTTCTATATATATGTTTATTCTCTTTACCTTCCCTTTTTTTCTAATTTTGAGACCGTAGCACAAAAAAAGGGTTGCTCAACTGGTTAGCAGTATTATAGCAGTATATAGAACCTAGGCTTCTTGACACACAGCTTCTCCCTACAGACTTTACCTGCATTCTGCCTGTTTCTAATAACAACTGAAGATACAGATAACAGTGGGGATATCTGGAATTAGAGAATTCATGACTAGAGTCAGGAGATGGTGATTTCAATTTTATGATGGATGGTAAAGGATTGTTTGCTAGAGAAGGCCTAATTTAGCTACCCCTTATTCACAGACTGATCGATTAATTGCCTTTGGCACTTTTATATTGTAATATATAAGGGGAGGGAAGAGACAGAGAGACAGAGAGAGAGAAGAATATGAATGAGAATATAACTAAGATTTTATAGACTGTTCCCTAAGGAAACAAATAATTTGTAAATTGCCACAGTATCATGTTTAAATTTTTAGAAGAGCAGCACAGTTACAAAGTGAAGCCCACATATTCTTTACTTTTCCTTTTTTGGCTTGTCTTCCTCGTAAATAAACATGCAAGTAACCTGTGTCTAATTTCTGTCTCTAATTTCTTCAGTCTCCCTGAAGTTGTCTTGATAATCAGATTTTGAATTCATATTTCCATTTTACCTCAAATGCAGTTTAAAATATATTTTATTGATGGTCTTTTTTTTTTCTTTTTTACCATCACTTTCAATTATTCCTTCTCCTCTATCCAACTCAACCCCCACAAGTATGCTTAAGCAAAACCAGCATATGGGTGACACTTGCTAATTCCTTCCTTATTCCACTCCTCTAATCCACCTCCTTTTTGCTGAGAGTTGCAATATGTGTTTCACCATTACTCCTCTTAAATCACAGTTAGACACTTCATTGATCCAAGTTCTGAATTTTCTTAGTATTGGTTTCCTTTATATTATTGTGGTCATTATGTAAATTGCTCTTCTGTTTTGTACCTACTTTGCATTGCATCATTTCATACAAAATTTCTCTACTTCTCAGTGCCATTTTCCACTATTGTAACAGTTGACATCAGATATGATTTTGCCATATTGAATTTTTTTGATGCTTTTAAAAATTTAATTTTTAATCAGTCACAAATCACATGACCAACTTTGCTATGGGTCTTACTTTAGAATAGATTATCTTTTGATCTGCATTTTGAAATATGATTTTTCTGCCTTCAAACTATAAAATTTTTGGTTTTGTAATTTTTTTGACTGATTCCTTTGTAGTTTGTTTTTTGTCGTTTGGTCCGTAGGTTTGTGAACCGATAGAGCATTTTCCATCCAAAAAATGAAATTGAAATAAGTATAAAGGAGTGGCTACTTTTCATGAATTCTGGTTGGTTCTAAGCTAGTTAATACTATAAGTAGTTCTAAAAAAAGAAAACAGTTTTTTTATAGACCAGGAGCTTTCAGCAACATCTGCAGCAGAATTACTTTATAGGTGATGATGTAGCGACTCACCAAACAAACAGCTTGCTTTATTGGAATGTATTCAGCAGTCATAGTCTCAGGGGCAAACTAAAAATCTTTGCCTTTTTTTTTTTCTTTTAGCAAAACATTTCTTATGTTTTCCTTGATAAATGAAAAGCATACATGCTTTTCTTTTGTCTAATACCGTAGCTTTGTTCTTACTACATAGTTGTTTAAATTTGGAATTTCATTATAAGAATAATTAGTTCTCACATTGCAGTTAAAGCACTAAGTGGATGAGGAGAATGTTTAGTAAAGTATATTCTTGGGGGTTGTGAGGTTTTCCATTCTTACCAAAGAATAAAACAACATGTAGGAATTGTTGGTGAATAAAAAACAAACAAACAAACAAACACATAAGACACACATCTTGTTTGCAATTGCCCCACAGGTAAGCCGTCTCCTGATCCTGGGGGGAGCCAATGTAAACTACAGGACGGAAGTTTTAAATAATGCCCCAGTGTTATGTGTCCAATCTCACCTTGGCCATGAGGAAGTGGTCATTCTTCTGTTGGAATTTGGAGCCTGCCTGGATGGGATGTCAGAGAATGGCATGACCCCACTCTGCTATGCTGCAGCTGCTGGCCATATGAATATAGTCTCTCTGCTGTCCAAAAAGGGAGCGAGGGTAAGTGGCAGGAGCATGCAAATTATATTTTTTTTATTATATTACTTGTAGACACAGAATACTTATAAACAATCCATTTCTTCTCATCTTTGATCCTGGCACAATGGAGGGTTGGAAGAAGAGTGTGTGTGTGTGTGTGTGTGTGTGTGTGTGTGTGTGTGTGTGTAAAATTTGCAAGATGTCTTTCTTTTGTTTTTGCTTTGTAAAATTTGACCCCCCCCAAAAAAAAATAGCAGTATGAACAAAAAACAGGTTGTGTTGCAGATTGTGAATGGTTAGTTGTCTGCTCCAATCATTCTAAGTGTAAATATATTATCAGAGAGATTCACCATATGGATTACTCATTAATGAATACTTTTCTTAGTCTGCAAAAAGAGATACAATACTGAAGGTGAATCTGGATTCTTTAAAAGTGGCCAGCAGCTGGATTTGTAAGCATTTAGTTTCATTGCTAGGATTTTTTTTTCATCTGCCTGCATAGTTTGACATCCAACCCACCACAGTACCCAAGTTGACTGCAAGTTGTATAAGGTTCTATCAGAATATTTAATTATCCTTTATTTTTCAGTTTTAGATATTAGTCTTTTAAGGTAAGTTAAAATGAACTCTGTTAAGATTATATTGTTTTTATTATATCATTCAAAATCTAACCTTTTGGGAAGGAGCATTAAGAAAAAGTGTAATTACTAGGAATAAAAAACAGATAATCACACTCCCCTCTGTCTTTGTCAGATCTCATCTAGAACATTAATTTTCCTTTCTGGACACCAGAGTTTAAGGACATCAATAAGTGGGATGCCATGTAGGGGAAGGTATCTACGACAGTGAAAGATAGACTGAAAGAATTTATAGTCAGGTAGTAGAGTGAATAGGGAAGAAAACAAACATTAGCTATTTGTATATCAGGCTAATAAATATTTATAAATGCCACCTATTCAACCTCACAACAGCCTTGGGAATTAGGTGTTATTACTTCCCATTTGAGGAAACTGAGGCACACAAGCTAAATGATGTGCTCAGGGCCTCATACAGCTAGTAAGTGTCTCAAGCTGGATTTAGATACAGACCTTTCAGATTCCAAGTCAAGCAATCTCTCCATTATGCCACCTTACTCATTTTCTCAGCTCTAAATGGGATGAACAATAGGACCTATCCCCAGGATTGTGAGGGTGAAAGGAAATGATACTTATAGAGTGCCTTGCAAATCTTAAAGCAAGTGCTAACCCTTATATATTTAGCCTGACAAAGAAAAGATTTGAGGGGAATGTGATGAAGGGTCATCTACAGAAGGGGGGATTAGGTTTTTATTCTTTGTCTCCACTGGGCAGAATGAGAAGCAGTGGCCAGGAGTTACACAGAAGCTAATTTAGACTTAATTTGGAAACAGTTTTTAAGAATTATGATTGTCTAAAGTGAACTGGGCTTCTGTGAACCTGTTTGGTTCCCCTTGGTTGGAGGGGAAGCCTTCAACTTCAAGCCAAGGCTAATGGACACATGTTAAAGTAGGGATTCCCTTCAGGCACCAATTGGACTAGATGGCTGCTAAGGCTGCTCTGTTGGCTACAGTTCTGTGATTCTGAAATTCTCTTTTGTAAAGCAGTAGATTGGTATTCAATTTAATGAACATCTGTTAAGTACCTGTGGAGAGCAAGGATGGACAGTGTTGTTACAGAGTTGAACTTGCTTTCATGGAGCTTACATGCTGGTAAGGAAAAGGAATAAGAAGCAGAGATGGTTTTATTGCATGACATTTTATAGTATGTTCAGAGAATACAAAAATGTACTTTGTGAGATTCATGAGAGAAGTTTGTTCCTAAAAGGGGGCTCAAGGAAGATTTCATGGGAAGAGTGTTTTTAACGTAGACTCTTAGGGATGGGAAGACATTCTGAATGTTACAAAGGAGAAAGAGGATGTTCCATGTCCAAGGTACAAAGCCAAATAATTGGTAAAGATCATTTTATATATAGACTGATTTGAGTAATTTTATCATGAGAGGTTAATTAAAGGAAAAAATATTTTTGAATAATTATAGCTGTGTGACATTGAACAGGTCACTTAACTTTTTTTGCCTCAGTTTCCTCAGCTGTAAAGTAGGAATAATAGCAACTATTCCCTAGGATTGTTGTAAGGATCAAGTGAAATATTTGTAAAAAGCACAGTGTTTGGAACATAGTAGGTATTTAACAACTACCTATTTCTTTCCCTTTTCATTCTTGAAAGTTGATATGCTGTGTCTTTTTGCCATTATTTGGGCTGTAAGGCTTTTTTGGGGGGCCGTGATTGTAGTTTTCTAGTATGCCTGCAGTTTCCTATAAAGACAAGTACATTTGAGAGTAATTTAAGGTAGTCTTATCCCATGACCTGGCTCATATATTACTAAGTGAGATAGTTTTAAAAGATAACCTAATTTCTTATCCATGTATCTGAGGACATAAGTTCTTGGAATGCAAAAGACAAAAATATCATATATTTCATTGCCATTTAAAACTTTATGGCTTAAAAAAATAAAATAAAAATAAAAATAAATAAAAAATTAAAAAAAATAAAACTTTATGGCTTATAAATTCTGGAATTGAACCACTAGACCAAGAGCTAGGGGGATATGCCTACTTTTGATTCTATCATATTTAAGAAGTAGCTACTTTTGTAAAATTTGGAGTGAGAGTAGATAGATACTACTTTATAACCCCATGCTCTATTGAAGTGCTATTGAAATATTTATCCTTTCCACTCCTTTCGTGTTTCTGTCCTAGTTTTTACTAGTGAGCATGGAAACATCCTATAGCTAAGTTAACTCCCAGATCCATATGTCTAAGCAAATTGAGACACAAATGTGCCAACAAATTTGAAACTCTGCATTAGATTTTGTTCTGGGTTTTTTAGTCTCTGACTTTAGATTTGTGAGGGAATTTAAATTATATGGGGTGGGTAACATAGAGTAAGGAAATATTTTGGATGATTCCTCATAGTTCAAAAGATTTAAAGCCAAGAGGGATCTTTAGAGATTGAGTACAATCCTCTAACTTCATAGGGAAAATAGATGAAGAAACTGAGACTTAAGAGCATCTTGGGAAACTGATTTTTGCTCACAGTCACACAGATCCTTCCTAATTAATTTTTATACAGATGGTAACTCAAAGCCAAAACCTGAGCCATAGAAATGTGAATTTATGATTCATTATTTAGGGAATGGCTGCATGAATTACAGAAAAAAGGTTCAAATTTACAGAAAGACTTAATATGGTTGCTTTAA
The DNA here is from genome assembly GCA_023553655.1 of Myrmecobius fasciatus. Taxonomy (NCBI): domain Eukaryota; kingdom Metazoa; phylum Chordata; class Mammalia; order Dasyuromorphia; family Myrmecobiidae; genus Myrmecobius; species Myrmecobius fasciatus. Next base: position 66,943 of record JAJPUD010006947.1, read on the forward strand.
AATAAAGAGGGTCTCTAGTGCATTTGAATTGTAATTTGAGTTCATTAAAGCTTTTCTGAAATGTGTCTTTTATTAATCAAAATACAACTGTAATCCTTTCAGAAGAAAAATATTCAAATATTGTGGTTCTTTCCTTGTTCCTTCACTACTGCAGATTGATCACCTGGACAAGAAAGGCCAGTGTGCATTAGTACATAGTGCTTTAAGGGGACACTGTGACATCCTTAAATATTTGCTGAATTATGACTGGGCAGCAAATACTCATCCACAAAACATACTGAAGAAAAGCCAAGCTCTTCAGCAGGCATTGACTGCAGCCTCTAGTATGGGTCACAGTGAGGTAAGTGCTAGGTTTTTTTGGAAAAAAAATCCTTCCAACCTTCGAGCTACTAGATTCATCTCTTTTTCCCTTCTAGTCTCATAAGAGAATACATTTTTAGCCAGTACTTTCAATGAGAGCCATTTTACTAACTAACTTTTCTGTGACATATAAAAACAAAGTGAAAAATTTAGGGTTTTGGTTTGGTTTTGGTTTGTCTTGTTTTAATGTAGACTCTTGATTTTCATGAGAGAGGCTTTTTGTCAGATGAAACTCCTACAAGGTGAATGTTCAATGAAGGTACACAATTCAGGAACGTAGTTAGGGTAACTTTGAAGCTACAGTAACTTTTAATCTTATTTTTTGTTTATTAACCAGGCAAGTAAAGCCTTTGTTCTCATTCTGCTCAGTTCTTCCTTCCCTCCTCTCCTTTCCTTCTTTGACTCTTCTTGCCTTAAATAATTCCACCTACCTCCCCTCCCTTACCCCTCCTTTTTGGTCCATTAAGAATATAAGACTAAGCATGTGGAATCTCAATTCTAAAATGATTCATGAATACTTAAAGAATTTTAAAATCCAGACTTCAAAGCACCGAACTATGAGGATCATCATTGTTCTGGCAGTATTTGAGGAAAAACAGCACAGAACTTTTATAACTGAAAGGAAGAAAGTACAATCTGGACTATTTAAAAGATGTTCCACCAATGTTATACAAAGCCCAAATTGAGAATTTGAACTTTAAAAAGAGTCCTACTTATCCCAGGCTTCCTTTGCTCATATTTCTATCTAAATCTAGACTTGAATTAAATTTCTCTTCCTCCCTTTTCCACTCCATCTTTACCTTATTTTTTTTTAATTTATAACATTTCTTTGTTTTTTATCTCTAGTGTTTAACAACTACTATATTTTGACAGACTGACTTTCTCAGTGTGTTTTATAAGATAGATTGTGCTAACCTTTCCTCAAAAATATACATACATACTGCCTCACTCCCTGTGTGTATTCACACACACACACACACACACACACACACACACACACACACAAACATTTTGTGGATGGATATACAAAAGCATGAAGAACTTTTATACTGACTTAAGTTTTTTACTCATTCATTGCTAACATTTTAAAACCAGCTTAAGAAAAAGGGTAATCAGAATTTGCTGTGGTGGTACCCCTCTAAATTCATCCTTATCACTGCATATTTAAATCAGCCCAGAAGGAATGCTGTGCAAGGAAAAACTTGACATATCTAGTAACTATTTGATTTAAAATTTAGTACTCTTTTACCAAATGAGTTGAGGGTTATGGACTGTGAAACTTGAGGGAGAATCAGAGATTCCTTCATGGTAATAAAAGTTCTCTTCCCTTCATGTCTTTCTAGTTCCCATCACAGTTGATGAGGTGAAAGCAGCCAATTCCACCTCATTACATCGACAGGCCAATAGTTCATTGTGTGGACACTTCATTTGATCTCAAACACAGTGCTACTTTCTGCCTTTGCTCTTTTGTGAACAGTGGGAGAGCTTAAAGCCCTCTTAGAAAGAAAGATTCCCATAGGGAAAGAGAAAATGTTTTTCTGGATTGTAATGAATTTAGTGATGCTGCTTAGATTTTACCTATAGTGAAGAAACATAGTCAATTTACTCTCCTTGTGGGAAAACAAATTAATCCTACTCTTAAGGCTTAGAAAGAAACAGTACTTTATATGATTGGCAGTGTTCTTTGTTGATTTGCCTTTTGTATTTAGAATCATTCTGGAGAATCATAGAATCCTAAAATTCTAGGAATATCTATTTGGGAAGGTTATTGCTTTAGTTCTTAATAAAGACAAGGATGATTTTTAAGGTTTGTTTTTAAAATATGTTTTGCTAATGTTTTATCCCTCTTTATATGAAAAATAATGCTGAGTGTTTAGTGATGGTTTCTGAAATTCTCTTGTGATTCATGGGATATAATAAGCCCTTATACTGTTATTACTCATTAAATTACCTGTTTTTGACAGGTGGTCCAGTGCTTGCTGGGAATGGAAAAGGAATATGAAGTAGATGTCAATAGCACAGACACATTATGGGGAGAAACAGGTAATTATATTGCTTATAATCTGGAACATCTTTTAAAAAATATTTTGCCTAAGTGATCTTTAATGTGAATCAAACATCATGCAGCTTTATTATTTTTGTCTCAAGGACATTGAAATTTTATGGGAGTTTTTTATTGTTGGTTTTTTTTAACTGTGAAGATGAAGAGACATGATTCAATGTCAGGTTTCTGATTTCAATGTACTTGAGCACACCTCATAAAAAGCCATTCTAGTTTTGGGACAATTTAGAAGCAAAACACTTTTTAACATTTATTGTCTTGAGTTTGACATGCAAATGATAGACTGTTGTGTTTAACATGCCAGTTGACCTGATTCAACAGATGTTTACATGGAATATTTACCTGCCAAGCACTTAGAGATCCTAAGATGAATGAAATAGAGCCCTGTCCTCAAGGAGCTCATGTGAACAAGAGGGATTTGGGGGAGGAGTAAGACATGTTCATAAATAAATATAGTTGATGTTGGTAAGAATATGAGCAACTGGTATCTAGTAAAAAGAGTGTTGCCATTTGGACTGCAGTCATAAAATATATGGGATTTATGCATTATGTTTAAATGTATAGTCTCTGCATACTTAGTTACATAGACCACACATGGTCTCTATATTGCAAAGATCTTTATTTCCAAGTGCTTTAAAATTATTTATTAGGTAAGAGGTTAATCAGTACGCAAGCCAGCTGGTGGTGTGTGGAGTTTCATCGAATTAGCTATGCTAATTTAGGAAAAGCATCTGGGATTTTCCTGGCCTCAAGTGTAAACAGTCTATTTTTATTAATCCCTTAAGTACTGCAAGGAAAAAAAAATCAGAGTGGACATATGCCCTTAAAATCTGTGCTATTTAGAAATTAGTTTGGTGTTTTCACATGGTTGTAGTTTGTTATGGTAAATGGTTATTTTTATTTTAAAAGTGTTTCCATTGAGATCTTATTTTTACATCACCTTTATGTATTCTTTCCCACTACTTTCCCCATTGAGCCATCCTTATAACGTAAAAAGAAGAAAGCATTTCTGCAAAACTAAACCAAACATATCAAACCACATTAACAGTATATGTAGCATTCCACACTTATCATCCTCCACCTTTGTGTTTTTACTTCTCCAGGGCCAGGCTTGTTATAATTTTATATTAATCAATTAGGGTTTGTTTATTTTTTGTATTTACTTTTTTATACATATTTTATCTACCTTTCCTTCATACAACTTAACTTAGTCTGTGTCAGTTTATGAATCTTCCCATTACTTTTCTGTTTTGTTACTAGTCATCCTTCCTTGGAGCTCAGTAATGTCATTAACTCCATGTCCTAATAGTTTATCAGGGAGTTTCCCAGTCTATTGTATTTCTAGTCCTTTACTTTCCTGACAAGATGCTCTTATAAATGAATTAGTGATTATGGGATCATCCTCCCTCTTTTCCTGTCTTTCTTCCCTTATTCTTTATTTCTCTCTCTCCCCCTTTCTTTTCTCTTTTCTCTTTTTGAAATTTTTTAAAAAATTAATTTCAAAATAGGAAAAAAATACCATATGCATATTAGAACATAAGACAGAATTCAAAATATGAACCAAAAAAATGTCCATTTCAAGAGAGCCTATATAATAAATACCATACATTGTATTCAGAGCTGTCCATTTTTTCTTCCTTGTAGGTTTTCTTTTGTTCTCTTGTGTACTTTTATTTTCTTCTTTTTCCTTCCTTTTCTCCCCTTCCTGCTTCCCCAAGGTTACAATTACTTACACACACACACACACACACACACACACACACACACTTTTATATGTGTAAGCATATATACACGTAGATATCTGCAATCGTACACATGTACATTCATAAATTCATATACATTTACATAAGTCTTTGTTCTCTCTTTGAAAGTGGATAACATCCTTTATACATTCAAGACTTTCCATATTTTTCTAAATGTACCAATTCATCATTCCCTGCCACACAGTAATATTCCAACCATATACTATCAGGTTATTTTAGTAGTTTAAAACAATAATAATTAGTGTTTGGCCTATAGAGTGATTTTCTACTATATATAGATAGATAGATAGATATAATTTTTCTTTTTTAATTCTTTTTTAGCTTTGAGATGAATGATTACTAATCCCCTTTTTTCTGATAAATTCTACCTCTGATCATTATGTTTATGTGTATTATTTATTTTTTAATTTATTGATTCCTCTGTTACCTTGCCTTACTATTATCTAATCTGTCCTCCCCCTAGTTCCTGAACAATAACAGTTCTTGCTCTCATTCATATGAAATAATTACTGGTTTGTTGAAAATTTTTTAACCTTTTTCTCCAGTTTTGCTTTTAATCATATCACACTCAGCTCTACCCCAGTCTTCCTTTTGAATACCCAATTGCTAATGATATTCTTAGACATATGGTTTACATCTCCTTGTATAAAACATAAATAATTAGTTCTCATTGAGTCCTTGAAATTAGTCTTTGATGTTCACCATGTATTTCACTTGGATCTTAAATATCAAATTTTCTATTAAGTTCAAAGTTGGGTTTGTGGGGTTTTGTTTTGGTTTTTTTTGGGGGGGTGCACATTCAGAGATAACAAAATCCTGACAATTAAGTGAATATCTATTTTTTAGTATGTATATTCAGAATTATGCTTAACTTTGCTGGATAAGAGATTTTTGGCTGCAATCTTAGTTCTTTTGTTCTTCATTATATAGTATTCCAAGATCTGCAGTCTTTTAATGTAGTTGCTGCTAGGTCTTGTATGACTGATTTTAATTGTGGCTCTATCATATTTGAATTTTTTTTTCCCTTTGTTGCTTGTGTATTGTTTTTTTCCGTTATCCAGAGGTTTCATAATTTGGCTATGTCGGCTTTCTATTAACTGTCTTTGAGCTTGAATGATTATTTTCCACAGCTTGTATTTTAAAGTAGCTCAGCATTCCCCCACATTTTGCAGTTGAAGAAAGGCTACTAAGATGATTGATACAGGCTCTCAAAAAAGAACCAATGACATGAGCTAGTAAAAAATAATCTTCTCTATTTATGATTTTTAAAATCTAGATTTTCTTCTTTCTTTTTTTTAAATCAGTTTAACCATCAACAAAAATGGGCATTATTTGTTACTGAAAGCTTTGTAGGGGTGAATATTGAAGAATTACCCATACATATGTTTTGCAAATAAAAAGTATTAATAAAAATTAAAAAATTAAAAAAAAAAACAAAAATGGGCATTTCTTCATACCAAAAAAAATTGGATTGTATATGAAAACACCAGCTTTTAATTTTTTTTTTCCTGAGGCATTTGGGGTTAAGTGACTTGCCCAGGGTCACACAGCTAGGAAGTGTTAAGTGTCTGAGGTCAGATTTGAACTTAGGTCCTTCTGACTTCAGGGCTGGTGCTCTATCCACTGTGCCATCTAGTTTGCCTTCTAAAAAATAATTTTTGTCCTGATAGTGTAAAAATTGCTGTTTTGACTTCCTTTGTGAACTTATTTTCTCCTTTTTGTTTTTTAAAATGTCTTACTGATGCTTTTGGACTACATTTCTCACTACTCACTTTTATCTCCCCTGCCACAACATAACCCTTTCTGTGTAAGTCAGATTTACAAATGGAAAGGTTACAAATAAGCTTTCCCAAATATAGTCCAACTTATTGGGTTGTTTTTACTATATGCTATATTAAAATACTGTACTATATAAAATAGCATAGTATTTTTAAAACACATAGTCTCTATGTTAATGTTGTCTTGAATCCTGTTAAAATTAGGGGTACACATATAGAAAAGTAAGTTGGTTTAAATCTTATTTACTTTCTTGAGCCAGTCTTGTTTGCTTCCGGGATGCTTTGTAAATGAAAGAACAGAAAGTTTTCCAACTTTTTTGTTCTCTTTCTCATTGGAACCTATTGCCCATAAAGCAAGCTATCTTGCAGTTTGTTCAACAATGCTTACACTGGTTACCGAAGGCTATTGAAACTCTAAAAGCCCATCTTGCCAAAGGGAAGTGCTCTGCGGTTCACTAAGCTGGCTGATTGGGAGAGCCTCACAAGTGTGTTCTGGAGGGTTCCGATCTCAGGCCAGCCTCCATTCTGCCTTTCCTCAAGCTCTGCTGTGTTAGCAATGGACTCGTGTTCACTGACACAAATTATGGACTTCCCATCAGTCTTAATACAAAGTAAGTAATGGGTTCAGCCTGTACTTGCCCAAAGCTCATGCATAACCATCTATCTTCATAGTCCCCTTTTGAAGCCTGGGATGCATTCTTCAGCTGGCTTGCTAGTGAGCCTTTGATCAGCCAAGAGGCACTGATGTGATTTTAAAGACAGATAAGACAGCAAGCTCAGCGTTTCCTGGCTGAGATGACCAGGCAGAACTTTTACTGGGCCGTGTGTCATTGCAGCTTTGCCTGCCTTGTCTGCTCATTATTTTTTCTTGACATTTTTTTTTCTTAGTTTCATTGGCCCCTGGATATACTTCTTCCTCCTTGCCACTCTTCCTATAAGCACTTTGCAGTCTAATCTTTCTCCATTTTCTTCTCTTAACTAGTTCTTCTAGTATGCTGCCCTTCCCTCTTCCAGGGAAGGGGGAGGCAGTTAGGTGACTTACTAAGTTAATTCAAATTTTACCTCAGATACTCAGTATCTGTGTGCCTTCCACCTCCGTTAGCCTTGGTTTCCTCAAAATTTCAGTAATTCTGTGAAATAAGAGTTGGATTTGAGTGGTTTCCAAGGCCCTGACTTTGTTTGCCCATTCTTCTCGAAGAGCATCATGATGCAGTGACATCCAGGTAAATTGGATTTAAGTGGATGAGGGCTGTACAAAGTCACCTGCCTCACTTTCCCCTCCAGAGCCTTCTGAGTTCAGTGGCCACATATAGATCAAGACATCTGGAGGTGGGCCTGGATATAGTGAGAGGCCTTGGTCTTTTAAATGAAAGTCTTTATCAGATCTATTTCATTGAGGCAACACCCATTTAGTGATTAAGGATAGGTAAGATATGAGGGCCCCCTCCCCAAAAGGTTCTTTTATCTAGTCAAAAAGAAAAAAAAAATCAATCTGGGAGAGGAAGACCCTTGGATTTGTGGTCAAAACAATTGCTATTTATATTCACTCTGAACCACTCTGGTTCCAAACACTGGAGTTTGACCTGTTCTCGATCTATCGATGACAGCTAGAGTAATTTGAGTTTAAGACTTGATCCTAAGAACGAAATCTAGCCTGTAAACCCCAAGATATCTTGGAAGGTTTCTGCGAACAAAATTTATATTCCTTATTATTGTTCTGTAAGAAAAGACCAGCAAGATGATTTCAGAGAGGCCTGGAGAGACTTACATGAAATGATGCTGAGTGAAATGAGCAGAACCAGGAGATCATTATACACGGCAACAACAGTTCTATATGACGATCAATTCTGATGGACATGGCTCTCTTCAACAATGAAATGTTTCAAACCACCTCCAGTTGTTCACTGAAGAAAGCCATACACACCCAGAGAGAGGGATGCGAAATGTGGACCACAACATAACATTCTCATACTCTGGATTGATGTTTGCTTACATTGTGTTTCCTTTATCTGATATATCGTTTGTGTAGGCAAGATTTTTCTTGCACAACAATGACAAGTTTGGAAATACGTATACATATATTCGATTTGCCAATATTTTAACATAATTAACATGTAGTGGATATCCTGCCATCTAGGGGAGGGGTGGGGAGTTGGGGGAAAAATTTGTAACGGAAAGCTATGTAGGGGTTATTGTTGAAGAATTACCCACACATATGTTATGCAAATATAATAAAAAAAATAAAATTTAAAAAAAATTATATTCCTTCCACCAAATACTTTTCAGTGTATTTTAAGAAACCAAATAATGCAACAGCAGGAAGAAATCCAACAATAGAGTTGTCTTTTCTTATTTTATAGGTGAGAAAAATGAGTAAGTGCAGATAAAAGAGTGAGCATTTGAGAAATTAGTTTTATATTTTTCTCTATTATCTGCAGTATCTCCTTTTAGTCAAATGAAGATTACACATATTGTGGCTTTTCAAGTTTAAAGTTGTATTTGCCTAGAAAATTCCAAATGAGATCTCAAAGAAACAGACATGACTGAAATGACTGAACGAGGCCAGCAATCAATGCTGACCACTATCTGCATTCCAGAAAATTTGCTTTCAGCATATTTTGTCCTGATTGTCCTCTCACCTCTTTAATTTCACAGTAGTCCAGTTATCCTCCTACATGGGCATTCCATACCTCCTTACACTAATATCCCATTCATTTTGCCTTCTGTGAAAGTGTACCTCCAGAATTACCCTTATAGTCAAAATTCCCCTTCTTTTGGCATATTTTTCTCAGCAAGATATTAGCAAAGTGGTATGATTATCGATGTATTGGGAAAACCCACTAAATTTGAAATCATAAGGCTTGGATTCAAATTCTGGGTGACTCCAACATGGGTTTGAACTACGTAATCTGTACAGACCTTCCTAGTCCTAAATCTGCCCTCCTTTTCTTAGGAGCTGGAAGGAAATCTGGACGTTCTCCAATCTAATCCTCTTAATTTTGAGATGAGGAACCTGAGGCCCAAGGAGGTTTAGTGAGGTTTCCATGGTCACAGAAGTTGTAAGCAGCTGGTGTAGAATTTAAAGTTAGTTCAACTGACTCTTTAAGTTCAGCATTCTTTATATTACAGAGGGACTGTTTCTTGTTTCATTTATCTCTTTTAAATGAGTTCATTCAAATAATTTGTTGTTTGTGAATTTGTGTTAACATAAGCTTCCCACCAGATTCCTATATCTTAGAACTACTCTTTTTATTCTTATTTAACAAATCTCAATCTTCATAATTCACAGTTCAAAGCAGTTAGCCAACTGGTACATGTACTCATTTCATATGATGCCTATATTCTCTTATTCATTTAAAAAATTTTTGTTGAACTTAGAATTTTATCTTTTTTTCCAATTAAATATATATATATATACATATATATATATATAGTTTTCAACATTCATTTTTATAAAATTTATAGTTACAAATTTTTTTCCCTTTCCTCCCCCTTCCCCAAGACAGCAAGCAAAACAGTCTGATATGGCTATATGTGTATGAAATGTTAAACATATTTCCACACTAGTGATCTTGAGAAGAATCAGAACAAAAAGGAAAAATCATAAGAAAGAAAAAAACAAAAGAAAATTAAAATAATATCTTTTGATTTGCATTGAGTCTACATAGTTTTTTCTCTGGAAAGTTTTTCTATCATGAGTTTTTTGGAACTGTTTTAGATCATTGTGTTATTACTGAGAAGAGCTAAGTGTCATAACCAATCATCACATAATATTGCTGTTACTTTATACAATATTCACTTTGCATCAATTCATGTCACTTTGCATCAATTCATGTAAGTCTTACCAGGTTTTTCTGAATTTTTTTCCTTTTTTTTTTTTTTTTTTTTGCTGAGGCAATTGAAGTTAAGTGATTTGCCCAGGGTCACACAGCTAGGGAATGTTAAGTGTCTGAGATCAAATTTGAACTCAGTTCCTCCTGACTTCAGGGTTGGTGCTCTATCCACTGTGCCACCTAGCTGCCCCTGAATTTCTTATAGCACAGTAATATTCCATTCCAACAGCTTGTTCAGCTATTCCCCAATTGATGGGCATCCCTTCAATTTCCAATTGTTTGCCCCCATGGTAAGAGCTACTATAAATATTTTTGTACATGTGGGTCTTTTGTTTTTTTTTTTTTTTTTGATCTCTTTGAAATATATCCTTTTTTAAAACCTCTAGCATGATCCTTCTGTATGTTCACAAAGATGTCCATCTCTACCACTTAACCAGTAGCATGACTTTGGACAAGTCACTCAGAGCCTCAGGGGTGTTTCCTCATGGAGATAATAATTTGTACTTTATTACTCCCTTTCTCCTAAGATTAATGTGAGAAGTGTTTTCTGACTGCTTTTATAATTGGGGATAATTCTTGTTATTGAACTGAACAATAGTTGGAAATTTTTCCTTTATAAGATCTATATTTTAAAACTGTGTTCCTATTCTTGGTGTTTCTCAGAATATTTTGTTTTTAGAAGCTTTTCATGTTCTCACCAGTTCCCTAGTATTTCTGGGTATAGAATTTAAAAATACAACAAATTCCTTCCTTCCAGTGTTAATGTTTACTTTCTAAGAAACTGCTATAAGAATGATAGAAAAAAATTTCATTGTCCTTTGAAATAAAAGGCTAGAATACTAAGTAAGAATAGAGAAGATAAAGTTAGAACACAAGATTAAAAACCATTTAGGCATTGAGAGAGGAAAAAAAGCTATTAAAGATCAGGGTTGCCATCCATATCCAAAAAAAGAACTGTGGGGACTGAGTGTGGATTGAAGCATAGTATTCTCACCTTTTTGTTGTTGTTTGCTTGCTTATTTTTTTCTCATGTTTTTTCCCTTTTTACTCTTGATTTTTTTTTTTGCACAGCATGGCAGATATGAAAATATGTTTAGAAGAATTGCATATGTTTAACCTATATCAGATTACTTGCTGTTTGTGGGAAGGAGGAGGAGAGATTAAAAATTTGGAACACAAGATTTTGCAGAGGAGAATGTTGAAAACCATTTTTGCACATGTTTGGAAAAATAAAATGCTATTAAATAAAATTAGGTCTAGAGGGCCAGACTGTAGGAGAATGCTGTAAAGGCCTTAGAAATCCACATTGGATAATTTGCCTGGGAATGAGCAGTAGTCCTGAGTATTCTCGATTGGATTTGTCATATTGTTTTGGCATGTGCTGTCGCCATCTTTCTAGCTTGTGTCTCACTTTACTTATCAGAAGATTCCACTTTCATGGCTGAACTGAGAATACCTTTGGACTTATAGGAGGGTTTGTTGCATTTAGGTGCATACCATGTTCAGATCAGTGGGTCTGACCTGGACCTCACCTGCTTTATTATGATATTCAGCTTTTATGGCTGAGCAATTTCAGTGTCATAATTGCCACAACATATTTTATCATGTAGTTTTTATCCATTTTTCAGCATTTGCATTTCATGGTATATTCATTGCACATGTCTGTTGATAGTTTTATGTTGACTTTACAAGAGTGGGAAGACACCCAGAGATAGCTTAGGGCATGTAGGCCAATTTCACGTAATTGGAGAATTGTGAAGATCAAATGAGATTATACGTATGTAAGGTGTTTTGCAAACTTTAAAGTGCTATATAAATTCTATGTCATGCTTTGTATATATTACCTTCTCTTTGCTCTGAGTCTTTTTAAGGGAAAAAGGAGCAATAGATTATAATTCTTTTCTATCTTGGTGATGTTTACTGCATGTTTGTTAGGTTGCATTACATCCATATTTAGTTTATTCAAATTGTCTTTGCTTTTCATTATTTTAAAGTGTTTTTGGTTTTTTTGGTCATGTCCAACTGAACTCTCATGACTCCATTTTGGGATTTTCTTGGCAAAGTTATGGAAATGCTTTGTCATTTTTCTCCAGCTTATTTTACAAATAAGAAACTGAAGTAAACAGGGTTAAATAAATGGCTTGCCCAGGGTCACACAGCTAGTAAGATTTGAACTCGTGAAGATGAATCTTCCTGATTCCAAGCCCACTGCACCACTTAGCAGTCCATTTTAAAGTAGTTTTTCTGATCTGAAATATTTTAATTATTTTTCCATTTTGTTAAATCTTCTTTTTTTTACTTTGACATCTAACCATCTGTTTCAGGTTTAAAATTCTCGGTAGCTATTACATTCTTCCAAAGAAGTTTAGTAATATTAAAATGCATTGGAGCATACACTAAACATTCCGTTAATTTAACAAATTGGCTAGGATTGTTTCTCTAGTATTAGTTGATTGGTGATTAATCTGGGGCGGGGTGGGGGGGGAAGCTCATAAATGTAGAAGAGGAAGACATAAATAATTGTCTTTGGTATGTGACATTTCAAAATTTGGTTCTTACCCAGGGCTACTTAGTAGGAAAGAGGTCATTAAGCTATGTTTTGCAAGTAACATTAAAAAAGTGATTTTTTTTTTTTTTGGCCTTTCACTATATACTCTATAGGAGTCTTACTGTTTAGAATATTCCACTAATGGAGATACAAATTTAATTTATTTTTTAATCATAATTAGGTGGATATGTTTTCTAGACCCTGAACATAGTTGGGGGGGGGGGGAAGAAGTGGTATCTGGAGAGTATTTGATGTGATTACTCTTCCTCTTCCTCCTCCCAAACAAGGCTTTTAAAGGCTATTGTTATATGGCACTGGTTTTTCATGATCATCATCAATTAATTTTAACTATATGGATCATATGTTTAAATATTCCTTGCTTTACTAATGTTTTCAAGCAGAAAACATTAAGAAAGGCTCTAGAATTTTTCCCTCAGAGAATTTTAAAATTCAGAAAATATTCAGAGTATGTACTAGTATTCCACCTGTTAAATGACTTGGTGAAATAAATGGATCTAATAATTAGGCAATCTGTTAGTACCTCTTCTATGGGAGGGAGATGCTGAATGGAAAGCTGCATTGTCTTCAGAGCTCCAAATGCCCTGCTTAATGTGAATGTTCTTCCCCTAGGATTTTATGAACATGTGATGTTTGTCTCACAGAGCAGTCATAGGATATAAAAGTTGAAAACACATTTTTTTGTTGTTGTTGGAAGATTGGCTAGTTCTTTCAAATTTGTGAATTTTGTATTAGATGAAAAGATTAACTGGTCTTTAAACATCCAGAAAAACCCTTCATTTTTCTAGTGTTTCTAAGTATACTTTTATTCTTCCTCCAGAAATAAAAACATCACCTCTTTTCTGAGAGTCATAGGCTTTGGGATTGGTGGTAAGGCAGGATCCTGCTGCCTCACATATTTATTAAGAAGTATAATGATGCAGGAGAGTGGACATTAGCATCTGTTCTTCTGCTTTGAGGTGTCCTGGCATAGACAGTTTGACTGTATCCATCCTTGTCACTGCTAGTTACTAAATGAAACCTAAACATGTTTATCATAGATTATTGTGTGTCCCAGAATACTGCCTCCTCCATGTTCTTCCCGATTCCAGGTGAGAGGACTAGTGACAGCTAATGGTCCCAGCAGAGATCTCTATGTCACACAATCAACACATGTGCCTTTTATGTTTATATGTGTAACATATAATTGTACTTTGCAATCGATACTCTGATATCTTCCTGACAAATTGTTGTTTGGACTTTTATAAATCAACTAATTTTCTATGCCCAGTAGAAGTTTATTGTCCAAAAGGGGAATTTTTGAAATTTTTAAAACCGCCACCCAAATTGAGGTTTTGTTAATATTTGTCATTAATAGATTTCATTTTTTTCCAGTTATCTTAACTAATATTTTTTTCAGAGTGATTCACTTTAACAAACTTTAAAAAACCTACTTAGATTAAAAAGCTATTTTTAATACCTTTTATTAAGAGGATAATTGTAACAGGACCAGAAATTTCGAGATGAAAGGCAATTGAGAGCTTAACTGATACAACCCCCTCATTTAACATACGAGCACACAGTCCCCAAAAGGTTAAATGTCTGTCACAGTGCCATAATAGCAAAGCTGGAACCTGGACTCATTAATCCATTACCATAATCACATTAATCCATAACTAGTTTCCAGCAGAAACAGCAAGTATTGATCTTGAGAGGTAAAACTTTGTTCAGATAGTGGCTTTTAGGGTTTTTATTTCATATAGATCTAATTTCAGCGAAATATGATTTCCACAATTTCATGTTGGTGTTATTGATAGCTGGTATCAGTACTTCTGATATGCTACCATTGCCTTTGCTTAAAAACCTTACCTTTGACTCCTCTTACCCATGACACCCCAGTTGTATTTTCCCTTTAGACTTGCTAGCTAGGGAACAAGGATTTGTCAAACACTATTTGTGCCCCTTCATCTTAATAGGCTGTTCTCACACACTGCATCAGTGGTTGATTTTGTAATATAGCAATTCCCTTAAACTTCATCACCCCCCTGCCTATGGCAGAGTACATTGAACCTAAGTCAGGACAAGGTGGTCCTTTCCAATAAAATAGATGGAATTCCTAAGCATAATTTTGCCATGATTTTGTTTGCTGAGTGGGATCTGGCTATTCTTGTAGTTACGCTTGTTTCTGAATATGGTATACTGAAATCCTCGCTGGTGCTGGAACTTGTGTTATATGCTAAATGAAATAACTGCAAGTGATGGAAAAAAGATAAATTTAAATCTGAGTTGAAATGGCGGGTAAAATTCAAGTCTTGTTATGTTTATCACTATTGTTTGGAAATAAGATACTTCCATTAAATAGTTGTACTGAATTAGATCCTATATGGAACTTGTGCAGCTCATAATTTTTTGGCTGTCTTTTCCCTGGTGAGCACATCTGTCAATCTCCCTGAGCAATGGGGGAGAAGGGAGATTTTATCTCTTAAAGAGTGTTATTTTTATTTTTTTTGCTAAGGCATTTGGATTAAGTGACTTGTCCAGGGTCACACAGCTAGGAAGTGTTAAGTGTCTGAGACCAGATTTGAACTCAGATCCTCCTGACTTCAGGGCTGGTGCTCTATCCACTGCACCACCCACCTGCCCCACCAGTGTTATTTTTGTATTCTGCTTTCATGACTGAAATATTTGGCTTTAAAGGGAAGGAAAGAAGGAAAAAGAAATCTTCAACCTAGCCCCTGGACCTGAGCTCTCCTTTCCCCCAAAGGTCACTTCCAGAGGGCTTGGGTTCAGTGTCCTGGCTCTGGCTGACTGGCTGTCTCTCTCCCGAAGACATGGATGCATCTATTTTTAGCAAAGTGCTGTCATCACTGATGGTACCGTTTTATGATAAATTCAGTTTCTGCACAAGCAGTGACAGAAAAATGTTGATTTAAAACCCCATTAAAAGTGCCAAATGGACAAGAAATGATGAACATTTTTTAGCTCCTAAATACTTTTTAGATTCATCAGCAAGTACTTATTGAATGGCTGGGTTCCATCCTGTTCTGTGAGTTGTGGTGACTGAATATGTATATATAGTACATGTGTTTGTGCACTGCACATGTATTGTTTCATTCATTTTATTGGTCTCCTATCCATTGAAAACTGTGCCTGGCATCTAGTGGGCATTTAATAAATACTTATTGATTGATGAGTTACTAATATATGAATGTATGAACATGTATGGTATGTATCTTATCCTTACCTTTTTAGTGAAAAGGGGGGAAAGGCAGCATTGTTGATTTCCTGGAAATGAGAAGGAGCTAATAGAAATTGGAAAAACTGTAGAAAACTGAATTTTCTCTACTTCTGTGGCTCAATTCTAAGGGTTGTGGCTTGGGCAGGCCATCACTGTGTGACTAAGGCCCCATCTTGTCAAAGGGAGGAAGGAAAAGCAGCTCAGTAAAAGAACCCCAGACTTGCCAGTAGAATGCCAGGCCTCATTTCAAAGATTAAGTTTCTTTATTTTTGAAATGGTGATGATGATGATGATATTTGTCTCATCTTTTATGATGGTAGGTGGTAGGGTAACATGAAATAAATAATGGCTGTCAAAAGTGCTACATGCAGATAGAAACTTATGTGACATTTGCATTTATTTGCCTTTTTTCTGGCTCCCCCATTTCTAGTTTTCTTTTCCCTTTCACTTGAACACTGTGTTCCTTCACCTTATCCTCCCCTGCCTTTGTACTTTTGTTCACCCCTTTACACACTCTGATGTTCCCCTGTTCAACTCCTAATCCAGTTGTCATCTCTTCCATGAAGCGTCTCCTAATTTCCTTCCACTCCCACATCCTTGTTAGACGTTTTCTCTCTTTGTGTTCTTTCATAGCAATTTATATTGTGTTCTAGTCACATTCTAGTTTGCCTTATAGTTATTTATGTCCCTAGATTTACTGCCCAATTAATCTCAAAACTTCTTGAGGGCAGGTACTCTTTCTCATTCATCTTGGTGTCTTAAAAATATAATGTAATTTGTCACGTACAGTGGGCATTTAGTAAATATTTCATGACTGAATGACCCATGCTTCATAACTGTACTCCACTTCAAATTTCTTTGGGGTATGGAGCAAATAAGGACAGGTCTATGTTCTGAAGGCAGTTCTGTAGGCAGTATATTGTACATTGATTTTGTTAGTGAACCACAATTAGGGACATAGGGTAGAGGAGCATTTCTAGCTTCATTGAAGTCCTAAGAGACTGGGAACGATCTGGCCCATTATGGACCTTAGAAAGTTATCTTGAAGCAGGAATAGTGTCTTTTTCTGAGGTATTTATAGGTGGGATTTTAGCTTCCTATGGAGGAATTGGAGTGGGGAAACCCCAGTTGTGAGGTCAAATTAGGGACAACATAGCACCTGGCTTCTCCTATGTACTAAGGATTCATTCCTCTGACTAGTGTTGGAGAAGGATGGAGGTAGAATAGCTGGACCCTCTTCTTCTGACTCTGGGTTTGGCTAGTTCCAAAAATACTGCCTGTTTTGAGTACTATGACACCTTATGAGTATTTTATCCTCATACCAGAAGATACCTTTCATTTTGGTGCTGTATTGAATCCATGTGTTATTCTCTTGGGACCTCATTAGCTTAGCTCATTGGCCTCCCCAGAGGCCTCTCCAGCATATTACAGATTATCTTCCCTGATAAATTGGGTTTGGTTACAACCCCTTTAGCCTTGGAGGTGATTTACTATTGGAGCAGAGAGTGATAGACAATTTTTAATCATTTAAGATGAAATCATATAAGGGATTGATCCTTGACTGATGGACTGAATTGAAGACTTTTCAACAATTCTGCCTTATGTGCTCCTGTTGTAAATTAGGTATAAATAAGATGTTAGTGGATGACAGCTATATGCATAATGTTACTGCTCTGTTCACATTTCTGGAGTGATTCGTTCCATCGGCTTTTGTTTTTCTTTTACAACATCTTCTAAAACTCCTTGAATGTGATGCTCTACTGTTGGGCAGAACTGCATTGCTCTTAAGTCTCCCTGGAGTGGTGGAGAGAAACCTGGACTTGGAGTAGGGAAATTCAAATTCACCTTAGATTCTATAGATGTGAGATCCTGGACAAGTCACTGTATTTCTTAGTTTCCTCCTATGTAAAATGAGGGGGATTGGACTTTGATTTGTGACTATGATTTTAAATCGAATGTGGGAAAGAACTTGAATTAAGAAGTTTGTGTCGTGAAGTATAGACAGAATCTCACAGAATATAAGAAACACTTAGGACCTGGCAGTATTCCTTATCTCTCTCTGTGCCCAAAATAAGGATTGGAGAAATTGGGAATTGGAATTCTTGATCTGTGACCTCCTTTATTTTTTTCCCATGCTGTCTCTTGCAAAAATAGACCAAACAGCTTTAAGTCATCTGTCAGGAGAGAGGCCCATTTAAATGCAGTACTCTGGGAAAATGTGCCTATTTGCCACTGAGCACAAACTGTCAGTCACATGCCATGAGTAAATTAACATTGTGCCGGAGACTAGCAGTCCTGTTGACCCCTTTCTGATTTGCCTTGTCAGGCTTATAATAGACATTATGGTGTAGTGGAAAGAGCCTTGGATTTGAGTTGGATGATCTGAATTCAAATCTCATTTTGCTACTGACTAGCTATGTAACCCTTTAAGCAAGTCACTCCTTCTTGGGACTGTTTCTTCATCAGTGAAATGAAACCATTGGCCAAGATACTCACTTAAAAGACTTAACAATTCTGAGTACAAATGATCAAGACAGTGGTCTTTCCTTCATTCCTTCAAAATTCAGAGCTGTCAATCAAGTATCCACCATTTCTTAAGCTCCTACTAATTGTCAGGGCTTGAGATGAGTGCTGCATATATAAATACAAAGAATGGCACCATCTCTATAGGCAAGGAATTTATCTTTTAATGGAGGAGACAATTACTTCATATAGAAGTACATATAGGATAAATAAATAAGTTGGAGAGTGGGTAGTGTAGTAATAGTTGGGGGAGGGTAGAAGGCAAGTTTTGTGAGGGATGGCTAGTGCAGAGGCTCAGAAAATAGAGGATGGGGTGCTATTTGTGAGGAACAAAAAGATACTGGAGTTTGTGGTGTAACCCAGTGATATCAAACTCCAGTAAAAATTAGGGCCACTGAATTGTACATAAGGATACCTTCAGGTTGTGTATTGACTTAAAACTTGCATGTTAATATTTGCTGTATTCTCTTGCATTTTTATTTATTGTGTAAATATTTTCCCAGGTACATTTTAATTTGCAGGCAGACACTGCCAGATTTGCATTTTAAAAAACCCACTTTTGTGGCTGTGTGAAAGGTGTATTGGAATAAAGGGAGACCGATTAGGAGTCTATTGAAATAGTCCAGATGATACTATAAAGACCTAAACTAATGTTACAAACTAGAAAAGGATTTATTTGAATCTTTCTGTTTCTAGGACTTTAGTTTGCCTAAGAGTTCTGATGATGTCAGAGAAAATTGCATCCTTGTTTTTAAAATTATGGGAACACAATATTCATTTACATGCCTCAGTCTTCTTGAGTATATTTAACGATTTTAAAGTTCTTCTCAGTTCCAGCCTAATCAAGTTGAGAATAATGACTTGCCATTGTCAGCGTTATTCAGTTGTTCTATGGCCAGAAAGGACTCCTTTTGGTAAACAGATTACAGTTAACCTGAAAAGTGACACCAATGATGTTATTCTTAGTATCTTCCTTTAAACTATTTTTAGACTCACCTGTTTAACAGTGCCAGAGACTAACAGACTTATTTCACAGTTATTGTTCCTTTGTTGTCTGCATTTGATCATATACAACTGCAAACTATATGTGAGGCCAACAATGTGTATAGTCTCTGCAGCTGAGGGTATTTCTGGAATAGAAAATAGTCTGGAGAAAGACATAGAGGACAAGTGTGGGACCAAAGAGGAGTAATTCAATTTGACCTGAACAGAGTACACAAAGAAGATTAACATAAGACCAGAAAAATAGGTTTGGAGCCAGATTGTAGATGGCCTTCAGTGTTAGAATCAGTAGTTTAGATTTTACTCATTAGGCAGTGGGGAACCACTGAAGGTTCTAGCTTGGGAGAGTAAACCAATTAGAGTGATAGGATAGGAAGATCACATATGGACAGTGTCAGTGGCTAGAAGCCAGTGGAGAGAGAAGGCAAAGCAACCTGTTAGCATGGTGTTACAACAGCGTAAATAATCAGAGATGAAGGTCTAAATTAAGTAAGATTATTGTAGTGGGATTGAATGCTAAGAAACAAATTAACTGAAGTTTTTTTAAAGGAAAAAAAAATCAGAGAGATTGGTTAGATTTTGTTTGCTTTTTTAGTGTACAAATTGGGGGTAATTTGTCCAGTGAAGAGTGATAGTTTCTTTCATTGTGCCCTGTGGAACCCTTACTCTAGTTTTCATGCCTTTGAATTGATTTTTCATGCCCACAATAGGCTTTCTTTTCATCACTGCCTCTCAGAACCCCCATTTCCCATCAAAGTTCAGTTCAAATCTCATTGTCTTTGAAAAAAGAAATTCTTTTTTTTTTTACATCATCAAGATTTTCCCAAGTTCTCCTTCATCTCTATAACAATATTTTTAAAAGTAGAAGAAATGAGACAAAAAAATCAGCAGAACTGATCATTACATTGCATAAGTATGAAAACATATGCAATGTACTTCTATTGGCAACCAACCTTTCACCTCTGCACAAGGAAGGAACTTGGAGGTATTTTTTCCATATTTCTTCTTTGCAGCTAGGCCTGTTCTTTGTAATTTTGTAACATTGACTGGGGTGTTTTGTGGTGATTTTTTTTCCAATTACATTTGCATATATTGTTTTCTTGACTCTGCTTCCTTCACTTTCTGTCAACTCATATAGAACTTTTAATGATTCTTTGTATTGTTTGTTTTCATAATTTTTAGCACTGTAATTAATATTCAATTTCATACGACAATTTAGTTAATCATTCTCTAATCAATAGATATCTACTTTATTTTTGATTCTTTCTTACCACAAGAAGTGCTGCTATGTTTTGTATCATATTTCTCTGTGTGTGTATTACACACACACACAGTTTGTATTTTTGTAAATAATAGACAGATAGTTGTTGTTTATTGTTTTTCATCCTCAAAGAAGATCATGATATCAGGGAGCTGATGCCATGACAGGCAAGTAAATTGGATTTAAGTGAGGGGAGAGGGCTGTAGAGGGTCACCAGCCTCCCTTTCCCCTCCAGAGTCATTTGGGTCCAGTGGCAAGATATAGATCAGGATGACTGGAGATGGCCTGGATGCACTGGGAAACCATGACCTTTTTAAGCTAAGCTCTTTAACAGGTCTCAGTTTGACTGGAGTAACAGTAGATTCAGAGATTGAGGGTAGGTCAGAAAGAAATGAGGCAAAGAATGATCTTTTTAAATTAACCCCACTTCTCCCTTCCCAAAAAAGGAATCAGTCTGGGAGGGGAAGATCCTCAGGGTTTCAATTGTTCTTTCCATCCACTCCCAGCAGCATTTGGGTCCCAAAGACCTGGTAAACTTGGCCTGGGGACTTTTGTTGGTCAATCTGAGTAATTTGGGTTGAAGGCATGATTTTGTGTGTGTGTGTGTGTGTGTGTGTGTGTATTACCATACATGTATTTGTATTCACATATATCTTTATATCTATATCATCTATACTTATATCAAAAACCACTCCCCAATAGATTACTAGTCAAAGGAGATGAAGAAATGGTTTTGAGAAGAATTGCAGACTATTTACAACCACTGGCAAGAGTGAGAAGAGAAATGTTCATTAAAACAATTAAAGTTTCATTTCAGATGTTACAGATTGGTAAAATTGACCCCCCCCAAAAAAAAAATGGAATTAGTTAATGTTAAAAATGTTGTGGGACTATAAGCAAATAAGTACATTGTTGGTTGAGCTATAAATCAGATAACTATTTTGTTAGCAATTGGGGGGGGGGGTGAGGCAATTGAGGTTAAGTGACTTGCCCAGAATCACATAGCTAATGAGTATTCTCTGAGGCTGAATTCAAATTCTGGTCCTCCTAATTTCAGGGCTGGTTTCTATTCACTGCACCATCTAGCTGTCCTAGCACAACTATTTTAGAAAGCAGTTTGGACCAATATTTGACCCAAAGATTCTACTAGTTGTCCCAAGGATCTTCCTGATAAGTAGAATCTCCTGAATATGTCAGTACCTTTTCTAGGTTTTGTTATAAAAGTTCTTGGTTCCTGGCCTTCCTCACACCCCTAAATATCCTTAAACTTTTTTTCTCATAATCTAACTTCCTCTCAATGTTGGGGGGTTTTTTGGGGGGAGTCTACAGTGACTGGCACATAGTAGGTGCTTAATTAATGTTTGTTGAATTGAATTGAATTGAATTGAGGAGTATCTGCACTGTTTGTTTTGAGGACAGCCCCCATCCCATCTCCATGCTGTATTTTCTACATAGAAAAGCCATTGACCACTGTGTATTGCAAAGTCAAAGTAAGGGAAAATCTCAAGGATAGTGTTCCCACCTGAGCCATCCCACTCCTTAATTCCTTTGCTTTCTGCTCTTGTCTGTCATGGCTTTGGATCCCAGCTCTAGTTGGAAGGCCATCCCTGTTCCCTATCAGTAGTAGTTTCTTTTTGATTAGAAATAATACCTTAGTAGCAGTAAACTGGGAAAATATTTTTACATCCAAAGGTTCTGATAAAGGCCTCATTTCTAAAATATATAGAGAATTGACTCAAATATATAAGAATTCAAGCCATTCTCCAATGGATAAATGGTCAAAAGATATGAACAGACAATTTTCAGACGAAGAAATTGAAACTATTTCCGGTCACATGAAAAGGTGCTCCATATCACTATTGATCAGAGAAATGCATATTAAGACAACTCTGAGATACCACTACACACCTGTCAGATTGGCTAAAATGACAGGAAATGATAATGATAACTGTTGGAGGGGATGTGGGAAAACTGGGACACTGATACATTGTTGGTGGAACTGTGAACGGATCCAACCATTCTGGAGAGCAATTTGGAGCTTTGCTCAAAAAGTTATCAAACTATGCATACCCTTTGACCCAGCAGTGTTTCTACTGGGCCTATATCCCAAAGAGATTTTAAAGGAGGGAAAGGGACCCACATGTGCAAAAATGTTTGTGGCAGCCTTTTTTGTAGTGGCAAGAAACTGGAAATTGAAAGGATGCCCATCAATTGGAGAGTGGCTGAATAAATTATGGTATATGAATGTTATGGAATATTATTGTTCTGTAAGAAATGACCAACCGGAGGATTTCAGAGAGGACTGGAGAAGACTTGCATGAACTGATGCTGAGTGAAATCAGCAGAACCAGGAGAACATTATACACAGCCACAAGACTATACGATGCTCAATTGTGATGGACACGGTTCTCTTCAACAATGATGTGATTCAAACCAGTTGTTCTGTGATGAAGATAGTCATATACATCCAGAGAGAGGCCTGTGGGAACTGAGAGTGAACCACAACACAGCATTTTAACGCTTTCTGTGAATATTTCCATGCATTCTGTTTTCCTTCTTAGGTTGTTTTTTTCTTCTTCTCTTTCTAGATCTGATGTTTCTTGCGCAGTAAGATAACTGTATAGATATGTATACATGTATTGTATTTGTCATATAATTTATCCTATTTAGCATGTATTAGATTACCTGTCATCTAGGGGTGGGGGGTGGGGGGAAGGAGGGGAAAAGCTTGGGAAGAAAAAAAGTTTTTGCAAAGGTCAAAGTTGAAAGGTAACTCGTATGTTTTGTAAATAAAAAGCTTTATAAAAAAAAGAAAGAGAAAAAAAAAAGAAATAATACCTTAAAAAAACAAAACCCCAGGGGAAGCTAGGTGGTGCAGTGGATAGAGCACCAGCCCTGAAGTCAGGAGGACGTGAGTTCAAATGTGATCTGACACTTAACACGTCCAAGCTGTGTGACCTTGGGCAAGTCACTTAAAAACACCCACCACTAGAGTGGAGCATCTGTACTGTTGTCTTTTTAAAAACTTTTTAATAATAGCTTTTTGTTTTCAAAATACATGCCAAGATAGTTTTTAATATTCATCTTTGCCAAATCCTGTGTTCCAAATTTCTTTCCTTTCATCCCCCCCTCCCCTAGACAGCAAGTAATCCAATATAGATTAAATATGTACAATTCTTCTAAACATATTTCCACATTTATCATGCTGCACAAGAAAAATAAGATTGAAAGGGGGAAAAATGAGAAAAAGCAAGCAAACAACAACAAAAGTTGAAAATACTATATTGTGATCCACATTCAGTCCCCATAGCTCTCTGTCTGGATGCAGATAGCTCTCTCCATCACAAGTCTATTGGAACTGACCTTAACACCTCATTGTTGAAAAGGGCCACATCCGACTAGAAACTGGAACCTGAATGGATGCCCATCAATCGGAGAATGGCTGAATAAATTATGGTACATGAATGTCATGGAATATTATTGTTCTGTAAGAAACGACCAGCAGGATGATTTCAGAGAGGCCTGGAGAGACTTGCATGAGCTGATGCTGAGTGAAATCGGCAGAACCAGGAGATCATTATACACAGCAACAAGACTATATGATGATCAATTCTGATGGACGTGGCTCTCTTCAACAATGAAATGTTTCAAACCAGCTCCAATTGTTCAGTGATGAAGAAAGCCATATACACCCAGAAAGAGGGGATCTGAATGTGGACCACAACATATCATTTTCGTGCCCTCTATTGATGGTTGCTTGCATTATGTTTCCCTTCTCAGATTTTTCTCTTCTTGTGGATCAGATTTTTCTTGTGCAGCAAGATAGCTATGTGGATATGTGTACACATGTTCAATTTGTCAAGTATTTTGACATAGTTGACATGTACTGGACTTCCTGCCATCTGGAGGAGGGGGTAGGGATTTGTGGCAGAAAGCTTTGCAAGGGTCGATGTTGAGGAATTTTCCATGCATATGTTTTGCAGATAAAAAGCTTTAATTAATTTTTTTTTAAAAAAAAGAAGCTACAACTCTCAAGATTCAGCACAGTCAATTTCTTGAGAACTCCAAGCTGAGAGAAAAAGACTTGAAGCAACCAGGACCTCTGATTGGATGTGTCTTGGATATATGATTTGAATCACTATGATTGTATTTTAAGTTTGAACCTGTTCTTCACATAGATGAACTTGTGGAAAAATATAGTCCAAATTTCGGGGAGATGTTTTGTACCAGTTGCCCTTGCTGGTATCACATTAATAAAGATTCTTTCTAAAAGCTAAAAAAAAAAAATTAAAAAAATAAAAAGGGCCACATCCATCACAGTTGGGCATCATATAATCTTGTTGCTTTGTACAATGTTCTCTTGGTTCTATTCACTTCATTCAACATCATTTCATGTAAGTCTCTCCAGGCCTCTCTAAAATCATCGTGCTGGTTGTTTCTTACAGAACAACAATATTCCATAACATTCATATTCCATAACTTATTCAGCCATTTGCCAATTGATGGTCATCCACTCAGTTTCTACATACTGATAACTGATTCCATGTCTTGATTAACAAATGACTTCTTGGATCTTTCTCCAGCTTTAACAGCTGCTGCAGGAAGAGGGAAGGTAGGAGTATGTGAATTGCTGCTTCAACGTGGAGCAACTGTGACCAGAACCAACAAAAGAGGGATTCCACCCTTGTTCTGTGCTGCACGCCAGGGCCACTGGCAGGTACTGTGTATGATGATACTGTGATCCAGTAGAGACAAGACAGTGGGAAAGGGTACGAGTGACAGCTTTACTTCCCTTTGCCTTTAAGGGCAAACCTTTCACTAGACTCATAACTGTTTTCTTCTTCAAACCTTTCTTCCTGTGAACTTTATTATATTTTTCCCCTAAAGAACAATTCCCATGTCTATAAACTCAAATATCTGAAACAAGTTTACTCACCTAGTCTGCGGTATGAACTGGAGAAGTTGAACTCTGATGACTGGGTGGTAGACAAAGCTTTTTCACTTAATTTCTGAGTGAAGGCCTCCCACATTTTGGTGATTGGGAAGATGTTTTGGGAGAAGAATATAAAGATAGGATAGATAGGAACAGTTATGGCAATAAAGCATTTGCCAGTGTACCTTTTTTTTTTTTGGTTGATATTGTTTTGGCAACTGAACACAATTAGGAGAGGTCTTTTGTTAGAAAATAAGAAAAAAAAAAAAAAAGCCCCACTGGGTCTATTTCACAATACAGGTGAAATTCTTTGGCTATGATTTTAGGGTGGGGTCCCCTTTAATTCATGGCAGTAGGATGTCCCTAAACCGGAAACAGCATGGAATGCAAGCAGCTGGTCTGAACTCTTTTCATTACACAAGGAATTTCCTGACTAAAATTTCCCATCACAGAATTGCTTTTGCAGTGATTTGCAAAAATAGTTCCACAACTAGAAGCTATAAATGGCTTCATGAGGACTGGACCCAAGGGTTTTCCACCGAATTACCTTTAAGTTTCTGAAGACGGAGTTTTTAGTATGTTGGCTTAATCTAATATGCCATTCATTCCTGGGGCTTCTCCTCTCTGGTGTTAGGCCACCTAAACCATGTGGATTAGGTTTGCAGCCAGAGTTAGTGACATAAAAGTAGCCTGCCTGGTTTGCTCCTTCTTTAAATCCAGCAAATAAACACCTCTGTGATGAGAAGCACAATTGAAAGTACACTGAACAGTGACTTTTGAGAACCTGGGTTTCCAAAGATTCATTTCTGGCACTGTTCCAAGGAAAGTAGGCTCAGCATCAAGATGTTGTAGCCAAAAAGCCTGTTATGCAATGTCTGTGAAAGAAAAAGGGCTTTATTAAGCAGATGAGTTGGCTTCAGGGACATTATTGAACATTCAGGGTCTTTATAAAAAAGTTGAAAGTCCAAATCTCTCTCATTCTAGTAGATTCACAGGAACTGTAGTGTGTTTCGTTGTTTAAAAGCCATTTTCTTAAGTTTTATCCAATTTTACTTTCTTGTTCTACTGTGGACTCTTTATAATTCTTTATGCTCTATTTTCAAGTACCATTTTCTTCCCTGTCCATAACTGCATGTCATTAACATATTAAGGTCAGAGTTTTTCTTAAACATTACTACAAACTACTCTGTTTCTCTTTACATATACATTATGTAAGCTAATCTTTTATCTTAAAAAGAGCATTTCAGTTAACATGTTTAATTAACATTTAGAAGTGGGGTGATCACCTGAAAAACTTGTCTTCAGAAGGTTAATATAGACTAATTATGAAAGTCTTACATGTCACCAAATTAGCACCCTTTAAAAATAAATACCATTTTCTGTTCTTTGGTCCTAAAGGGAATACCACCTTTGGGGGTTGGGAGTGAGAGAGTAAAGACTGCATGTGGTTTGAAGTATTATGGAAATATTTATTCCATATGTTTCTTTTTAGATTGTCCGATTGCTGTTAGAGCATGGCTGTGATGTGAATTCAAGTGACAAGCAGGGTCGGACCCCACTCATGGTGGCTTCTTGTGAGGGGCATTTGAATACTGTGGAATTTCTGCTCTCCCAAGGTAACATATTCACATGTTTGTGGACATACAGCGAGATAATTTATTAGGATCTTTCATTACGACCTAATTAAAATGAACACCATTCATGAACAGACCCTCTTAGCAGAAAGGCAAGAATGTGTTTGCTTTTTAGTATTTCTTTTTGAAATTGAGACCAACTCTCTTGTGAATGGGCTTTTATTTCAGGTGCAGCTATTTCTTCTCTAGATAAAGAGGGACTGTCTGCATTAAGCTGGGCATGTCTGAAAGGCCATAAGGGAGTGGTTCAGTACCTGGTTGAGAAGGGAGCAACAATAGATCAAACAGACAAGAATGGGCGCACACCCCTAGATCTAGCAGCATTTTATGGTGATGCAGATACTGTAAGTAAAAGGGAAATGTTGAAAAACCCTATCTCTACCTCTGCCTTTTAGTTCAGATAAGAATTCTTTTGTTCTTTACAAGGGCTACTGTTAAGAAAAATTGGAGTAAATATCAAGAAATGAGACTGTCAGGATGTGGTTGAGTGGGATTGTCATATGAAAC
Organism: Myrmecobius fasciatus; assembly: GCA_023553655.1. Classification (NCBI taxonomy): domain Eukaryota; kingdom Metazoa; phylum Chordata; class Mammalia; order Dasyuromorphia; family Myrmecobiidae; genus Myrmecobius; species Myrmecobius fasciatus. The sequence goes on from JAJPUD010006947.1 coordinate 94,382, forward strand.
ACATAGGTGGCATTTTTATAAGAATTGGGAAGGAGGGGGGAGAACATGACCTATTTTTTCATCCAGCCTCTCACAATGAGATAATATTTAAATAGGAACACAAATATTAACAGATGGGGATTGAAACATGATTAAAAACTATGATTATAATTTCTTAGATATCTATATAGAGGCCATAGTAAAATCACCATTTAAAGACTGAGAATCAGATAATTATATATTATTTATTATAACAAATCATGCTTTGAAAATACAAAACTGTTTTGGGGACTTATCAGATCTTTGTGTGTTTTTGGAATGCTTGTAAAAGAAGTGCTTCAAGTATTCAGCTTATTCTGCTGGGATCCAACTAGGAATGATGAAAGGATGGAAGATTTAAACCTGATTGAAGGAAAAACTTTGACAATTAGAGCTGCCTATCCATAAGTGGAAAAGACTGCCTTAGTAGTAGACTCACTGTCATAAGAAACCTTCAAAAAAATCTGGTTGACCACCAATTTCCATTTAGAACAATTACAACTCCAACCCAGTACGTTTTGTCGTTTTTGTTGTCAAGTTTTCTCAAATTGATTTTCAAAGATATTTTTTTTTACCTACTTTCCTTTTCTTTCCTCTCTTTTACCTATACCATTCATTCTCTCCACTTTTTCCTGAAGCATCAATGTGGGACATTTTCCCATAGAGAATTGTAGACATTCTAAATAATGCCTTTTGAATAGAGACCTTTTTCTCTTGTCATGGTGATGACATCAGATCATCACTCTTATTGTATTTGTGATTCCAAATGTCACAACAGGCTTTGCTTCATTTTCCTCTGCCCTGAAGTTAATTGTATTCAAGTACATAGGTGCTCCTGAATTACATAGTCATCCTAGCTTTACATCTTCATCTTGTTGATTTAAATTTTTCTAAAATGCTTTTTGCTTTACTTTCTGATGGCTATGATGCTGGCTAAGAATGTGCTTGTAGTTTTTCTGGCCTGGGAATGGGGTGTGTGTGACCCCATGCATATATGCGTCCTCCTGCATCTATCTACATACATGCATTAAAACAAATCAGCCTAGTATAATAGGATAGCTTCCAACCACAAAATCTGGTTATTTGGGACTTATTTCCCATATCACTTCCCTAATGGTCACAAGCTTCTAAAATAAAAATCAGAGATGTCTTCATGTCATTAAATTCAGATTCTTGTTAAATTTGGGCATAGGCTATTTTATAGATGAGGAAACTTGAGGCACTGAGTGGTTAAATATCTCATCTGAGATCTAAGGCAAGTGACTTATGTCTGCTGTAGAATTTGAGCATAGATCTTCCTGACTCCAAGTTTAGTGGAACCATTACTATTCCCCATGCTTCTCAGTTATGTGATGGTAACTAAAAGCCCTTGACTTTGTCCCTGCCAGGTGCTCTATCTTGTGGAAAAAGGAGCAGTCATTGAGCATGTAGACCACAGCGGCATGCGCCCTTTGGACAGGGCAATTGGCTGTCGGAACACATCTGTTGTGGTCACATTACTGAGAAAAGGAGCCAAATTAGGTTGGTAAAACTTCCCTTTTTCTTGGGTGGGGTGTGGCTTAAATTTCATACTGGGTTAGGAAAGGAGCTACTACCAGATTTTTTTTCCCCTTGAGGCAGTTGAGGTTAAGTGACTTGCGGAGGGTTACACAGCTAGGGAGTGTTAAGTGTCTGAGACCAAATTTGAACTCAGGTCTTGACTTGAAGGCTGGTGCTACTACCAGATTTTTAAAAGTCATAGATTTGAAACTTCCTCTTATGTTAGTCTCCATTCATTCATAATGACCTTGGATGTACAAGTAATTGGCAATGCATTAGCCAATGGTAGTTACTCTGAAAGATTCTGTAAAAGAATCAAGACTTTGGTAGAATGTCACTGGGGGGGAAGGGGGGAGAAGAGTAGAATAGAATGGTTATCTAAAAATACATTAGCAAGAGTTACTGGATTCATAGCTAGAAGGAACCTTGAATGTCACCTAGAGGGAAAATATTAGCCAGGTTCTAAACCTAAGTTCTTTGCCACTGGATCATATTGCCTTTGGGGAAAATAATATGTTCCAAAGCAGTGAATCTGGAATATATGCACAAACACACACAGTTGTTTTCCATGTTAGGAGTAGCAGTTGGTGTAGCACAAATGTGCCAAATGGATTTGGAAGAAGGATCTGATTGAGGATGCTTTACCTGTGATTTGACCTTTTTGAACCTAAACAAAGAAACATGGGTTTCTCCACTGGCAAAAAGATGGCTAAACTAAAGGAATGTCTCAGGTTCCTTCCAATTCTAAAATTCTTTGACTTGTATGCTCAAAAATTTATGTCAGTAACCACTTCAGGTAGCCTTTTGTTTCTCTGTGGAAAACACTTTAAAAACTATGAAGTGCTATGTAATATAAACTTTTATTATAGCTCCTCAACATGATGTTCATAACTTAAGAAAAAAATTATTTTTACTATTATTTTTTTCTTGTGGAAGTGATTAGAGTTAAGTGATTTGCCCATGGTCACATAGCTAGAAGTGGTAAGTGTCTGAGGTCACATTTGAACTCAGGTCCTTTTGACTTCAGGGCTGGTACCCTATCCACTACAACAACTAGCTGCCCCTGAAATTTGTTTTTTTGTTTTTTTACATGGTATTTTAGTTTTCCATAGACATGCAAAATAGTTTTCTATGTTCACCTTTGCAAAACCTTGTAAGTTCCAGATTTTCCACCCTCTCCTCCCCGCCCCCTTCCCCAAAACAAGTAAGCAAGACATTTAGGTTAAATATGTGCAGTTCTTCTAAAGATACTTACATATTCATCATGATTAGTTAAAAAAAAAATCAGATCAAAAGAGAAAAAAACAAGAAAGGAAAAATTAGTTTTTAAATATATATTGCACTCAGAAGATTAGAATTTATTTCCTTTTTTTTTTCCAGTATTGTGCCCTCCTTTTTACTGCTGGATACATTTGTTTTGTAGGGAATGCAGCTTGGGCAATGGCCACTTCTAAACCTGATATTCTGATTATACTTTTACAGAAGTTAATGGAGGAAGGAAATGTATTGTACAAGGTAAGGGGTGGTATCCTTTTTTTCTCTTGGGACTTTTAGCTCTGAACTTTGGTTTACAAGCATTTGATTTGTGAAGGGGACAACTTTTTGTTACCTCTGAAAGTACACACAGCTTGGTATTAATAGAACCCCATGAGATGCTGAACTTGTACCTCATCATGTGTAATATTTTGAAGACTGATTATTTTATTCATTCATTCATTTATTTTGGTATTCAGCTTTAAACACATTTTCTCACTTTAGTGAGAAAAGATTCTATTTTCAACTTCATAAACACAAAATGTCAGTGATTTATTTTCAATTGAATGATAACAAAAGTACACAAATCATATTTAGATAATCAATATATTTATCTCAAAAATGACTACAAGATTATGTGATAGTTTTCTTTAGATCTGACCTCATATTTAATAATGGCCAGCATGTTTATATCTTTAACAAATATAATTACCAAAAATGTAAGAATATTTAGTGACCCTACTTCAAATATTTGTTAGCAGTTGCAGAATGTAATGAAAACTTGATGTTGATGTCAGATAAGGCTGGCATTTACCCAGTAAGATCATAGGATTAGAAATTTTGAACTAGAAGGAATTTTCATGGCCATATGGTCTAATCTCTTCATTTTCCTGAAGAATAGACTGAAGCCCAGATAGCTGCAGTTATTGCTTAGAATTTGCACTCTGTTCTTTTTAGAAAATTGCAAAATATTTGTCTCTCTCTGCTACTTTGGCATCTTTCTTGTTCTTTTTTTGTTGTTAAGTCATTGATCTTTGAGTTACTTGTCAGTAGTTCTTCTGGAACCTTAGGATAGAGTTTATTTTGGTTTGAGACTTTATTTTGGATTTCTACTTTCAATTAGTCATTTCAGCTCTATTCTTTTCAGCCTTCACATCATTCTTGATTTCCTTATAATCTCTATGTGGAATTTATTTACTTGAGTTTGTCAATTGATCTCTAGCATTTTTTGGCTTCTAGCTGCTCAGGAAACTAACTGAAATTAAAAAAAAAAAAATTCCCCAAAATCATGCGATTTATATACTAATGGACTTGATTTTAAAAAAGAAAGCTAATTTGTCCACAGTAGGACTCCAATGTATGATATTATGCTGATTATAATAAGTATTTATTCCTGTTCTGACTAGATGGAATTACAAATTAAATTTGTAAAATAACTCCCATTTTGCAATGTGATTGTTATTTTTCTCTTCAGATGGCTGTTTGCTTAAAAAAAAAAAAATCCCTAAAACTCACACAAAATAACCAGCAGGGTTCCTGACTTAAAGAATCAGTTTGAAATTGAGTTCAGAGTGTGTGTTACTGTGGCTTTGAAGTGGTTTTAATATGGATTTGGGTAGGCAATTATGTCACAACTATCAAGCCAATTTCAACAGGCTGCATACCTGCTGTGCAATGGAAATGACTGAGCAAATAGGTTTCTTTGGTACTGGTGCTACTCTGATTTTTTAGCTATTGCTTCTAGTTTCTTTAAAGAAAAAAAAGATTATTATTTTGTGGCAAACATAATCTAGGTTTCGTCTTATCCACAAGACCCTACTTGTCTTAGGAATGATAACTTTAATCTCTTTCTACAGAGCATGATCTCTCAAAATGAGACATTTATGAAACTTTGTCAAAGAAATATAAAGGGAAAATGTTAAAACAGATTAATTTTAAAATTTTCTTACTCATTTATAAAAACATGCCATGGGATGAGACCCTTTATAAGGAGTATGTGAAAGTAAGCTATTTTGACTGGCTTCCATTTTTAAATTTTAGATCATTTCTGTTAATGATAAATTTGTTACTGAGATTTCAGTTTTTTAAAAAATCTTGTTCCAGTCCCTTAGCAACCTTGGTATTTCCATGGGGTCAAATAACCTTTAGTGCCTTTAGGCTTTGGGTAATGTGTTAAAAGCAAAACTATATTTATATTCCTGTCAGATATTTACAGTTCCCTTCATTGAATTGTTGCACTGAAATATTTCTTTCCTACTGGTAGAAAGGGAAGATGAAGGAAGCAGCCCAGAGATACCAATGTGCCTTAAGGAAATTTCCTCGTGAAGGGTTTGGTGAAGACATGAAAGCATTCAATGAACTCCGGGTTTCCCTCTATCTGAACTTGTCCAGGTGCCGAAGGAAAACAAATGTAAGTTGTGTCTTGTCAACTATTTTAAAGCCATGGAAAATTATGCATGTGCTATCTTTTTCAGAAAGTTTAATTTCTGTGATAGCATATGAGTAATTTGCTTTCCTCAGTTGGCTGTGTTGTTATCAGTGTCACCTTTAAAGATTCTTTTCCTTTTGTAGATGAGAATCCTGAGCCCAAGGGAGACTTACTTGCTTGAGATCCCCCAGTTAACTGCAAGAACTGGGACTAATTGTCCATACTCTTAAATGATAACTTTCCCATGGGTATTAATTTTCTAGCATAAAAAACTTTCTACTCTTCATTTGCCTTTACATGATTTTAACTTACTCTTAAGTTTCTGAAGATCTTTCCTTCTGCTGGTTTATATTTACCAGGGCAGAGATATTGTCAATAACAAATATTTCCATTCTCTTGCCAACAGTTGCCTTTGAAGTCAGCAAAGGGATTAAAGTAGGTTTGTGTTCTGTCTAACTAATGTCCTTCATATTTTTATATCAGGACTTTGGCATGGCAGAAGAATTTGCTTCCAAGGCTCTAGAATTGAAACCCAAATCCTATGAAGCATATTATGCCAGAGCAAGAGCAAAGAGGAATAGCAGGTACTTTATATGCAGGGGACTTGGGGGGAGGGCTGCTTTATCTTTGGCACTGTCCTTAAATATTCACATCCTGATAGTTTAATGGAATTCTGTTTCATAAATATTATCAATAACGCTTTTCATCATTTTTAAACACTCCCTCAGGAAAGTTGAATCTTGTCTCCTGGCATCTTTGGGTAGTGATGGTATTCTTGTTTTTGACCAGTTGAGATTTGGGGCTAGGTACATAGCACAGTTTGAAATTCTTTCTAGTTACCTTGACCCCTGTCAATTAATTAGACTTTTTTGCTGTTTAAGAGATAACTACATGTAAAAGAGAGTAGAGGCCTTTTGTCACTGCCGATGCATCATGAAGGCCAGTTATAAAAGCAGAAAACTTTTTGTTTTATAAAGTGTGGATATAACATTACATGTTATAAGTCAGAAGCACCAAACTATGGTTAGGATGTTTGTTCACTTGCGTGGGGCTGTTTTTCTGTTCTCTCTTTGCCCATTTGGAATTAGTGGAATGATATTTCTAAGACCACCACAGCTTTGAAATTCATTTGCACAAAAATTATATACGCCAAATCTTTCTTTCCCTTCTCTCCGACCCAAGTAAAAATTTTATTTGATATAAAGTGTATCTCACAATTTTAATCTCTCTTTATGTACAAAGGCAATTTGTGGCTGCTCTGGCTGATTTGCAGGAAGCTGTGAAACTCTGTCCTACCAACCAAGAAATCAAGAGGCTTCTGAATCGAGTAGAAGAGGAATGCAAACAGCTGCAAAGAAGCCAGCAGCAGAAGCAACAGTGTCCTGCCTTGGCCCCAGCCAATGACTCGGATCATGAGGAAGATGGCCCAGCTCCTAGCTTGGAGGATGACTTCCCCATGGAGGAGGCTGAAGAGGAGGAGACAGCACAGCCTGAAAACTTGGTTTCACTACCTGTTCGGCCTCAGCCCTCTTCCTTAGCACCTGCTCCCTACAGCAGAACTCTTCAGGAAGGGCTGCAGCCAAAAGCAACACCAGCCTCACCCCAGAACAGGCCAGCAGGCAGTAAGCTCCCACGGGAGCCAGTGATGCAATCAGGTCTGATAATGCAGCCTACTAAGCGGGCACAGATTGTGAAAACCAACCAGCACTTGAGTTCTCTTCAGTCTAACGTGAGAACTGCAGTAGTTACTAGTGGTGCAAAACCTCAGGCTGTCTCTCCAAATCCTCCCCCGAGCCCCATGCCAGGAAGGTCCCCTGTGACCCTCACCAACAGAAGCCAGCATTTAGAGGGGGCAGGCTCTTTTCCTGCAGGAGCCCACTCCGGCCTTTATGGTGACCGGCTGCACAGCGAGAGTGGCTCTGTGTATCCTTTACCCAGCAAGGTGAAAGCTACAGAGAGGCTTCTAGCTCATGCTTCCTTAGCTATGGACGTAGCCCCTCCATGCCAGGGCATGTCAGTGAATTGTAGCGATATGAGGCACATAGGCTCTCACGCTACTCCAGCCTCTAACGGTTCTCCATCTGGCAGCATGAAAATGTCCAATTCAGCTAGCAGTTTAGCCTCAAGTAGCAGTTTTTCAGATGGTTTGAAGGCCCAAGGGACAGATGCAAGAAATAAGGAGAAGATGGCTAATAACCCGGGTCAGAGTGGTACAGCTGAGCACAGACCCCGCAATACTCCATTCATGGGCATTATGGATAAGACTGCACGATTCCAACAGCAGGGAAATCCATCCGCCCGTACCTGGCACTGCCAGGTGACCGAGGGTTTACTGACGAACCCATCTGCAGCTGGTCTGCAGCCTTCACACTGTGAGCAGCCCTCTGTCAAACAAGCAGGAGGATTCAATAACCAAACTAAAATGTGTTCCGCTCCCCCCCTGGGTGGAATTGTCCACAATGGGGCTCAGTTGAAAGAACTTGAGGAGAACAAGTGTCAAATATCACCCCATAGTCAAGATAGCCGGAGAGCCAAGAATGTCTCTCATTTGTATCCAGACAGTATCTCTAAACAGCAACCCCCTATTAGTAAGGAAACTCATCGGAGTCACATCACTTCAGCAAAACCAAAGCGATCATTCATAGAATCAAATGTGTAAGCATTGAGAAATGCTGTGTAAAAAGAAAAAGAAACACAATGTACTGGTTCTTGGAGTTAATTACTAATTATGTCTATTTCATCCTAAAAATGAGAGCTTTTTAGTTACAGTTTTTGGTGTGTTCTGTGAGGCTGATGTAATTCAGCATTGACCATCTGAGTGGTATCCAAAAAAAAAAATTAGGATAAACCACTTTAATGTGAAGCTAAAAGTCACCATGAACAAGAATGTTAACTGGAATGTCAAGGAGAGCTGGAAAAAATTGACACAAAATAAGGTTAGCTGTGACTGACTGTAAAGTTATAAAATAGGTAATAGCCAAGGAGATATACTGTCTTTTGTATTCTTTGCTTCTCTTAAAAGACTGTTTATAACAATCTCTTTTCTGGGTCTTTGATATGATGAAAATCTCAGTATTTATCAAAGGAGAAATTAACATTTTTCTCATTCCATGTGTGAGAAACTCCTAGATCTATAGGTAAAAAAGCAGTAAATATATGTGACTCAGAATTGTAGAGAAATGCTTTTTGAATTAGGAACATTATACTACATTGAAGGTTCAGTAAATCCCCAGCTTAATATATAAGAAATGATTTAGGAGTAACTGTCACTTCAAACTGAGTATGAGATGGGATTATAAAGTAATGTGGTTTTTTTTTTTTTTTTGGTTTCGTTTTGTTTTTTTTAAACAAATATCCAAATAATTGTTGTCCTTGAGATGCTGTGCATTTACTTCAGCAGTCCTGTCATTATTGAGAAACTTTTTTGGAACTGTTCTTTTAGAATTACCTTCTGAGTCCATAGTTCTGTCCTCCCTGAAGGCTAATCTTCATCTTTTCAAGATGAACAAAATCAAAGCTAATACTGGTATTTTGCATAGAAATATTAAGGATAAAATAATGCAAATCATTCTCTGTGTTCAAATTGAGTGTGATGGTGGTTCCAAAATGTGAGCAATGGCAGCATTGCTGGGGTGAAATCTCAGGTGTTTCCTTGAAAAATAAAAAGTCATTTAGATGGTCAAATTCTGCTCAGCTGATAAAATCATTCTTTACAATCACATTCTCTTTCTCTCTCTCTCTCTGTCTCTCTCTCTCTCTCTATATATATATATGTATATGTAAAAGGTAGTCAGATTTTACTTAAACATGTAAATATAATTTTATTTTCAAATAATTAATCCCAAAAATACAGCTATAGATTTAAATGCATGCTTTTTTTTAAAAGCTTTGATCATGCTGATTATTGCACTGAATAATATATTATGGCATGTTAACAGTATACCAGTAACCGCACTTTATATAGTTTATACAAACACCTTTAAGGTGCTAAAATCAAAATTATATATCATTCATTTGTGGTGATAAGGTACAGGAAAAAGGTGTTTTTATATGAAACATGATGTGTTATTTGAAGGTTTTACTATAATAGTCTGAAAGCATTGGATGTGCATTTGTTTTATAGGATGGGGTGTGAAATTTATTTTCCAGAGTTGAGGAGAAGAAAATTCTATATTTACAAAAGTGTTTTCAAAATGAATAGTTGTAATGAAGTTCCTGTGAGAGTGTTTTGTACAAGTTGGAATGTTCCATTATCATTCTTCAGCATTTGTTCTGTGTGTACAGTGTGTACTTTGTAAAAACAGCTATATTATCCATTTTTACAAGCTTTTCATTTGTCTGCATATGATTACTTTGGCTTATTTATTGTTTGATATTTGTATGTCTTATTCTTTTTTGTTATGTAGTTTGTTTTTGCACAGCTACTGTACTTTTCCATATGGAATAAAGACCATTAATATAGTTTACTTTTGAGTTGAACAAAATCCTGGATGTGGAGAGTGTACTGTTTGAGTACAATATATGAATTGATTTAATTTTGAATGATCTATTACTGTCCCAAAACCTTATAGACATTCTAGAAGCTGAACATTGACATTGTCTTTGTTCCCCCGAAACACACATTTTTTTATAGATCAAATCTTTATTTTCACTTTCTAGTTGTGCCAAACAATCTTAGTGTCTGTTTTGACTGGCAACAGGATGGGTAATACTCCAACTCTCAATCATTTTTGCCAAAACATGCAGAAAACTGAATGTTACTGTCACAGGTTTGCCTTTAGCACATTTATGTTACAACATGCTTCATCTTTAGTGTTTCTCTTCCTACCAACATGAATTTTAATTTCAAAGTATGAAAAAGGAAAAATGGCAAACTGTGCTAACCCAAGATAAAATTCTGATATATGCAGACCTGTATTTGATCTAATTGAGCTAATCAGTTGTAATACTAAAATATCTCCAAATCATCTCTTATTTACATATTGGATGATAAAGGTCAAATTTACATTGACTCAAGGTGATTTTTTTTTTTAATCCAACATATTCTATAGTTTGGTAAAAAGAAATTTAACTGTTTTGGGATAAAGAGTAAATGAACAAATGGAATAAGTGGAGTGGAATAAAAGGAGCTTAATATTGTTGTGTAGATAATGGAAAGTTGCAAGGGAAGCAGCATTTATTAGGCACTTAATATGGGCCAAGCATTGTGCTAAGAGTTAGAGCCTGAGCTACAAAGTATAGGGAGGAAAAAAACAGTTCCTACCTTCAGAGCTGATGTTCTAATGTTGGAATGTAACACAATAAGGAGCTGAAAAGATGGGGGTGGGGAAGAAGGAAGAAAGTATAGACATAGGAAATGAAGACTGGCCAATCTAGATCCCTTGAGGAACTTAACAGTATGCTATCTGGTGAACTACTTGCTCCCTGATATCATATACATTTTCCCCAAAGCAAGTAAGACTCAGTTTTCTTTTTATGAAGCCACCTTTGTTACCTCAAATTGAATAAACTCGAGTCTGACACACCTGTGGTTTTCATTCTTTCTTTGATTAAAAGCACTCATGATTCTGTCTGCTCAGATAAAGAAAAGGCTTCCATAATTATTATTTTTAGTTTCTGAGTCACTTAGAATAACATTTATTTATTCGTATTCCAGATTTTTAATAGTCACATTCTCTTGCTTACAGCAAATCTAGTTTTTTGTTTTTGTTTTTTTTTGCTTTTTGCTGAGGCAATTGGGGTTAAGTGACTTGCCCAGGGTCACACAGCTAGGGAATGTTAAGTGTCTGAGACCAGATTTGAACTCAGGTCCTCCTGACTTCAGGGCTGGTGCTCTAACCACTGCGCCACCTAGCTGCCCCAAATCTAGTTTCTTAAAAACAAACACCACAGGCCCTATAGCAATGTTTTTTTTTTCATTAGTGGTTGAATCTTCAGGCAATTAACAATGTTTTATAATTTCTTTTGAAAGAAGTGTGTGTGTGATCTATATCTAGTAATATTAAATTAAAAACTGAGAATTAAACTCTAGAATGCAGAAGTAGCCATATACAATTACCATATGTGAATTTAACCTGTTATAAATGAAATTCTGTCTCTGAAGAGGAATTTTTTCCACTAAATTCACAAAATGTTTTTATAAACATTTTGTTTAGGTGATCTGCTTTCTACAATTTAATCATAAAGACTTCTGTGGGAAGATGTTGCCTTTTCCTAGGTTTCTCTTTCTGTAGATAGGTATCTTTTGTTTACAAGTTTTCTGTTAGCTCATAATTTAGATGTAGAGAAAAAGATTTTCTGACCTAAGAACAATGGTAGGTTTTAATTTTTCCCTTCTTTTTGAATAGAGGATGGACAGATTTGGAGGAATGCAGTCACTCTTTTTCTTTTGGTATACTGACAAAAGAACTGTCCTTATCATAGCCCTGTAAAGTTAGATGCTTATTTACATGCAGCTATTCTCATTTTACAGTTGAGGAAAAGTGGCCTAGAAAGGTGATGATTTCTCTAAAATTTTTTAGCTGGTAAATGTTGAATCCAGAACTAGGATCACATCTCCCTACTCCTATGCTCCTTATATAATATGATCCATTTATTTATATAGCATATTGCCATTGGAGTCAGTAGTGGTCACTAAAAGCTAAATTTCATTGGAAGTGTGAAAACCACTCAAATTAACCAAGAAATCATAAAACTCCTTTGAAATCAGAAAAATTTTATACTCTAATCTAGCTTCTTTGACCCTAAAATTCCTCACTCAGGCAAGTCTTTACAGTGAAGAGACCAAATTATCAAATTATATAGAAAAGTTATTTGAAAAGTTTGGAGGCAGCAATTTGTAGGGAAAATAAAATACCATCTAATTTTTTTTTTTAACTGAGGCAATTGGAGCTAAGTGAATATTATACTCTTTATAAATTTTAGCAGAAACACTGACTTTCTACTTCCTCCAAAGTGAGCTTGAATAGCTTTTTCCATCTGACTTTTTTGTAGAAAACATAATTCTCCTTCTCAAATATTCCCTTTATTTTCATGACAAACCATAGATTTTAATATAATTACTTGCTGAATTTATGAGAACTGATGGAGTCTCCCTAAATTCTTGTGCAGATAAGTCTTTTTTTCAAACCTGAGATTATGTGGAATTGGATACCCACACAAACATAACCATTCACAAAGGATGATCTGACATTTAATTTAGAGTATTCATATATTTTTCATTTGAAAGGGCAGTTGAAATTAATATATGTTCAATTCTGCTCAACATGGGCTACTGGTGTTACAGTGAAGATTTCTTTAGAGTCATTCATTAGAACAACATTTGATCCAGATACCTACCATGGACCCAACTTGGCTACAATTTGAAATATTTAACATTAAAAGCCTTTGTTATCTAATGTCAAAGGAAATCTCATTGTTGTATAAGTTGGTTGGATTGCTTGTACTTGTATAAAAATGTTGTATCTATTAGATGAATAGATAAAGTTGGATATAGAACTTAATTCACAATATGTTTTAAAGACAAAATAATAGTAACTTTAGTTAAACAAAAATTAGCTTACCTTCTCTCTGGCTATAATTTGAGTTCATATATCTTATCCTTTAAAGCTACTAAAAATTTACCTCATTAGAAAAAGTATGTAATTAAATGCACCTAAATAGTTTCATTTCTGATGAGTCTCCAACCAGCGATCAATGGCCATTTTCAGAGTCCTATTTGGTGTCAGTACCAGTGAAGGAAGAACCAGATTAGTCATAGGACTTGTACGCTTCTTTTTGCTGATCCAATTTTCTATTGCTTCCTTTTCATAGGAATATCCATCTATAAGAAATGATTAGAAAATATGTTGGTTGACCAAAAGAAAAACATGAGCCCTAAAATGATTTAAAATGATTAAACAAATTTAATTATTTCTTTAAATGGGAAGCGATTCTTTGAAAAGTTCATTAAGAACTTAAATAAGTAGTCATTAAATTAACATATTTATTAAGAACAGTGATGGACTCTTTGAGGGGCAGTGGTGGTCATGGTAATGGGTACTAAGAGAAAAGACCAGAAGCTCCATCCTTAGTGCTTACAATTGGTTTTGTTTATACCAGAGAAAAAGTACCATCAAAGAGATTTTAGGGGGCAGGCATGGGAGGGAACTTCTTATATAAATGTCTAATCCAAAAAAACAAGGATAGCAATGGAAAGAGGCAATTTTGGATAAGGAAAAACCCAACTTTTAAATTCTTTATTGGATTACATACTAGCTGTTTAACCTTAAGCAAGTCACACTCACCTAGTGATCTGTAAAGGTTCTTTTATCTGTGAGTCATAGATGTCTCTGTTAGTCTAGTGAAGTGTATGGACCCATTCTCAGAATATTTTTAAATGCACAAATTATAGTGGATCACAAAGGAAACCATTTATACTGAATTATGGCTATCAGATTTTTAAGATGTGAATTGTACTTGGTATCGAGTCTAATGGGTATCATAGTTTCAAAGTGGTGCTAAGTAAATATTTCAAAGAGTCTGATACTGAAAAAATATTTCTACCAGTAGTATTTTTTACTACTGTAATTTGTTCCTAAATCTCAGAGATTAGTGAAAAATCAAAATTCATTTTTTCCTTTGCCAAATTCAAAGAACATCAAAAATCTATTGAGAGATCCCAGATTTAGAACCCCTGTTCTAAAGATATACATTTGAGCTTTTCTTTTTTGAAACAAATTCTACTCCTAGACTATACAGCTTGCCTGAGGATTCCTTTACAGCTCCATGCTGTCCTTCTTTTCCCCATCTGTTCCCAGGAACTTTACAATATAAATTTAATGCCATATTCTTTCCCAAAGTATGATTTCAGGCATTTCTATTTAGATCATGCAAAATGCCATCAGTATTACTAGAATTTTAACACAGAAACCTTCATCCCTTGTTCTATAGCTATTTCACAATTCTGGGGGAAGCACATTTTTTTTTATTTTAAATTTTATTTTTTTTTATTTTATTTGCATAACATATGTGTGGGTAATTCTTCAACAATAACCCTTACATAGCTTTCCGTTACAAATTTTTCCCCCAACTCCCCACCCCTCCCCTAGATGGCAGGATATCCACTACATGTTAATTATGTTAAAATATTGGCAAATCGAATATATGTATACATATTTCCAAACTTGTCATTGTTGTGCAAGAAAAATCTTGTCTACACAAACGATATATCAGATAAAGGAAACACAATGTAAGCAAACATCAACCAAGGAGTATGAGAATGTTATGTTGTGGTCCACATTTCACATCCCTCTCTCTGGGTGTATATGGCTTTCTTCAGTGAACAACTGGAGGTGGTTTGAAACATTTCATTGTTGAAGAGAGCCATGTCCATCAGAATTGATCATCATATAGTACTGTTGTTGCCGTGTATAATGATCTCCTGGTTCTGCTCATTTCACTCAGCATCAGTTCATGTAAGTCTCTCCAGGCCTCTCTGAAATCATCTTGCTGGTCATTTCTTACAGAACAATAATATTCCATAATATTCATATACCATAATTTATTCAGCCATTCTCCAATTGAAGGGCATCTATTCAATTTCCAGTTTCTAGCCACTACAAAAAGGGGGAAGCACATTTTCTTAAAAAAAAAATAATATTCCTGTATTTTAACCAAACAGTTTAATAACTATTCACATGGATGTGAATAACAAAAGTAAAGGTTCATTTAATCTTACATAATCTTAATATGTGCTACACATCTTTCAAGTTTGGGGTATGGGTATACATTCTTATAATGAAAAGAATGTATTCTGAGGACACTTCTCTTTTTTGGAAATTTGACAATGAGATAGAAATATCGTTAGCAAAATAACTAATACAAAGGATATGCAATTTCATTTTCCATACCAATACATCTGTAAATTCAATGATACGGATACTTCCTCTGCTAGGAAAGATCCCAGACTGTTCTATGACTTAAAAGATGATCTTTCACAATTAGTATAGTTTAACCATTCATCACCTTCCAATCTATATATTAATAAGATATGTATTTGGACATCTCAGGGCAGAATGTTGGGACAGGAAACCAGAGTGGGAGATCACAGAAAAGAGAGGCGGGGGAGAGAATCTTAGAGAATCTACTATAACTAATTGTCCAGAAAAAGATAATTTTAAAAAGGCACAGAAGGCAAAAAGGAATCTTACACAAAAATATGAAAGCACAATGCAAATTAGCAGAAGAGAATCCAATTATTTTAAACTAGAGCATTAATTTTGTGTCAGTGTGAATGAACTTGAAAATTAGTAAAAGTAACAATCAAATAATTTGAATGATTCTGCGAGAAATGAAAAAACTGTCCAGATTTTTTTAATAGAAACAATACAGCATTCATTTAAGCAAAGCAAAAAACCATGCTTGAATCTTCAAGGGAAACAGTGGCTAAATCTCACAATTTCAGTTAAAAAGAATTTGTTAAATATACGGGGGGAAAAAACCTTCAAATACAAATATTGGGGGTAGAATAATGATAGCAAATTAAGGCAAAAACATTCTTGAACTCTCCCAAATTCGCCTCTGAACAACTATAAAATTTAAAAAAAAAAGGATTCTAAAACCATAAAATCAACAAAAGGACAGGGTGAAACAATTTTCCATCCCCAGCCAATGGACAGCAGTCCACTGCATGTGGTATATGAAAAACTAGTAGCAGGTCTGGTCCCAGTAAGCTTGTGGCAAGGCCCCAAGCCCAGGTGCAGATTAGCTGGGAAACTCCACAACCCTGGAACAGTAGGACAATCAAGAGGCCCTGCCCTCTCAACAGAGCAGGCTGGCAGCCAGGTCCTATATTCCCACTCTCCAGGCACAAGAAGCTTTAGATGTAATAGTCCCTCTATCCTAAGAAGATAGCCCAACTTTTAAAAAGTCACAAAATAGATTGGAGAGAAAAAAATGAACAACAAAAAGAATCTGACCATAGGTGGTCACTCTGGTGGCAGGGAAAGATCAAAATACAAACTCAGAAGAAGACAATAATTTCAAAAGGCCTACAAGTGAAACCTCAAAAAAATTGGTCTCAGACTCCAAAAGAACTCCTAGAAGAGCTCAAAAACTAACACTAAAATTAAAAAAGGGAGGAAGAAGAAAAACTGGGAAAATAAAATGATAAAAGAGAATAATGAAAAGAGAGTCAATAGCTTGGAGGCACAAAAAATGGCAAAGCAGAATTGGCCAAAAGGACAAAAAGATACAAACTCATTGAATGAAGAAAACAATTCCTTAAAAATTGGCATTAGGCAAGTGAAATCCAGCTAATGATTCCATAAGACATCAAGTAAAAATAAAATATCAAAAGAAAAAAAATAGAAAATGTGGAAATTTCATTGAAAAAACATGATCTGGAAAACACTGAGAAGAGGGAATTTAAGATTTATCGATCTGTTGAAAAGTCAATCATAAAAAGAGTCTAAATATCTTATTTCAAGAAATTATCAAGAAAAACTGCCATGATATTACAGAACAAAAGGTAAACAGAAATTGAAACACTACACCTGTGTAAAGAGATCCCTAAACAAGAAGTCCCAAGAATATTCTAGTCAAATTTCGGAACTCCTAGGGGAAGGAAAAAAATTCTGCAAGCAGCCAGAAATAAACTATTCAAATATTATGGAACCACATTCAAGATTCCAAAGAATTTAATAATTTTTACATTAACAGTAATGATATTCTGGCAAAGGAATTAGAATTACAACCAAGAATCACAGTATAAATCTTCAGGAGGAAAGATGGAAATTCAGATGTAGAGGACTTTCACACATTCCTGATGAAAAGAAAAAATTTGAAAAGGAAATCTGATTCTCAAATATAAGACTCAAGAAAATCATAAAGAGGTAAACAGAAAAGAAAATATGAGGATAAAAAAAAAGGTTTCACTGCTACACAAGATGATGATACTTAGGACTCTTCAGAACTTTATCACTGAAAAGTCAGGATACTGATTTAAGCTGATTTTAATGGAATGATAGTCAAAAAAAAATTAAGAGGTAAGAAACAGGATTGCATTTAGACAAAAGGAAAGTGAAAGGCAGAAGAGAGTAAATTATTTTACATAAAGAGTTAGAAAAGACCTACTACAGTGGAAGGAAAGCTGAGGATTGAGGGCATCGTTTGAACCTTACATCAGAATTGACTCAAACAGGGAATAACAGACACTGAGTTGGGTTTTGAAATCTATCTTATTCAATAGGGAAGCAGAGGAGAGAGGCTGATAGGAAAGGCAGTCTGGGGGAGCATTGGTTAGAAGCAAAATACTGGTAAATAAGGACAGAAAGAAAGACCAGAGGGAGAGAGAGAGAATATGAGAATGGACAAGATGAAGGAAAAAAGTAACAGTAACTTACAGAGTGTGAAAGGGATAAACTCATCCATAAAACAAAAGCAGACAATGTATTACAAACTAGAATCTTACAATATCAGCATAATTGACCACATCTAACAAAACCAATCCAAATCATGATTAGCTCAATAGATGCAGGAAAAGCTTTTGACAAAATACAGTATCCATTCCTATTTTACTCTAGAGAGCATAAGAACAAATTAAGTTTTCCTTAAAATGATAAGTAATATCTATCTAAAACATGAGCAAGCATTATATATAATAGAGATATGACAAAAGTAAAACCAAAGGTCTTTATCACTATTATCACCCACTATTGGCCCATTAGTATTATGATTATTCAATATTATATTAGAAATGTTAGCTTTAGCAATAAGAGAAGAAAAAGAAATTGAAAGAATTAGAATAGGCAATAAGGAAACAAAACTATTACTTTGCAGATGATATGGTGGTATGCTTAGAGAATCAACTAAAAAAATTAGCTGAAATAGGATATAAAATAAATTCGCATGAATCATCAGCATTTCTATATATTACAAATAAAGTCCAGAAATAAATTGCAGTTAAAATGACTGTTGACAACATAAAATACTTGATGGTCTACTTGCCAAGATAAACCCAGGACTTTGAGAACTCTATTACACAAAATGCTTTTAACACAAAGAAAATCAGATCTAAACATCTGGAAAAATATATCAATTGCTCAGGGGAGGTTGAGCCAATATAATAAAAATGACAATTCTCCCCAAATTAATGTACTTATTTAGTGCTGCACCAATCAAACTATAAAAATTTATTTTATGAAGCTGGAGAAAATAAAAAAAATTCATGTAATAACAAGAGAAAATCAAGGGATTTAATGGGGGAAAAAAAGTGAAGAAAAGTGGCCTGTTATCAGAGCTCAAACTATTATAAAGCAGTAGTCATGAAAACAATTTGGTCCTGGCTAAGAAACAGAGTAACAGAGTGGTGGATCAGTGGAGTATATTAGGCACACAATACACAATAGTAAATGATCATAGTAATTTAGAATTTGATAAATCCAAAGATCCAAGCTTTTGGGACAAGATCTCACAATGTGACAAAAACTCCTGGTAAAACTGGAAAACAGTACTTTAGAAACTAGGTACAAAATAACATTTTACCAAGATAAAGTCAAAATGAGTATATGATTTAAACATAAAGGATGATAGTATAAATAAATTAGGAGTACAAGGAATAGTTTGCTATCAAAGCAATGGAGAAGGGGAAAATTTACAACCAGACAAAAGATAGAGAGCATTATAAGATGTAAAATCAATACTTTTGATTATATTAAATTAAAAGGTTCTTATACCAAAAAAAAAAACTAATGCAACCAAGGTTTAGAAGGAAAGCAGAAAACTGGAGAAAAAGTTTTTTACAGCAAGTATCTATTAAAGGCCTCATTTCTCAAATTAGAGAACAGAGTCAAGTTTATAAAAATACAAGTCATTCCCCAACTGATTAATGGTCAATGGATATGAATAGGCAATTTTCAGATTAAAAAAAAATCAAAGCTATCTATAGTCATGTAAAAATGCTCTAAATCACAACTGAATATAGAAATGCAATTAAAATAACTCTGAGGTACTACTTCATACAAATAATCAGATTGGTTAATATTGGCAGAAAAGTAAAATAATAAACATTGGAAGGGATGTGGGAAAATTGTGACTCCCTTAGTGGGTGATGAGGAATTCGAAATGGGGGCCTCTAGAGAAACTTTCATTCTCTCTCCATTCCCACAATTCCAGTCTTATTTAGTATTCCACCCTTCTTACCCCATCCTAGTTCAAGTCACTAAGAAGAGGCTTAGGATTCCTGGGTTCTGGGAGAAGGAGAGGGGGAAAAAAATCACAGGGAATATGGTTCAAAATCAGAAGATCCAAGTTCATATTCTGGCCCTATTCTTTATATGTGACATTGGACAGGTACCTTCCCTCTTGGGGTGTCTATTTTTCTTCATCTGTGAAGTGAAAGGTTTGGATTTACTTTACATGCTCTTAGAATAGCTATAAAACTAGCTAGAGAGGAGACATGTAGGTAAAGGAGGTAACTTGAATATTAGGTTAAATCAGAAACTCATGAAGAAAATCAATTTATCAAGAAGCATTTATTAACTGCTTACCATTTACCAGATACCATGCTGAGGTTACAAATGAAAAAATCTAAAAAGAGTTCCTATTCAAAGGAACTTACGTTCCAATGAGGGGAAAACAGTATGTGTACAAATAGGTATATTAAGATAAACAAAAAAAATAGATGAAAAGTAATCACTGAGAGCAGAACCAGGAGATCATTATACAGGGCAACAATAATATTATATGATGATTAATTCTGATGGACATGGCTCTTTTCAACAATGAAATGTTTCAAACCAGTTCCAATTGTTTAGTGAAGAGAGCCATATACACCGAGAGAGAGGGATGTGAAATGTGGACCACGACATAACATTTTCATGCTGTCTATCGATATTTGCTTGCATTGGGTTTCCTTTTTCAGATATTTTTTGTTCATGTAGATACGATTGTTCTTGCACAGCAAGATAAATATGGAAATATGTATACATCTATCTGATTTGTCAAGTATTTTAATATAATTAACATATAGTGGACTTCCTGCCATCTAGGGGAGGGAAGGGGACTAGGGGGGGAAATTTGTAACAGAAAGCTTTGTAAGGGTCAGTGTTGAAGAACTACCCATACATATGTTACGCAAATAAAAAGCAGAAAGGGAGGGAGGGAGGGAGGGAGGGAAGGAAGGAAGGAAGGAAGGAAGGAAGGAAGGAAGGAAGGAAGGAAGGAAGGAAGGAAGGAAGGAAGGAAGGAAGGAAGGAAGGAAGGAAGGAAGGAAGGAAGGAAGGAAAAGTAATCACCGAGAGGAAGGAATTAGCTAGAAGGATTAAAAAGAGCTCCTACCAAAAAAAAAAAGGCATTTGAGCTAAGTCTTGAAGGAAGTTGGGTTTAAAAAAAAAAAAAAAAGGAGGCAAGGGAAAAAAAAATTTACAGCAAGGGAATACCCAGTGTAAAGACCTGTAGACAGGAGATGGAACATTGTAAATAAGGAATAGAACTACAGCCAGACAACTAAGTTCAATGAGGGGATCAAGAAGACTGGAAAGATCAGGGGTCAAGTTATAAAGAGTTTTAAATGCCAAAGAGAGTAATTAAGATTTGATCACAGAGGTAATAATAGTGTGCTCTGAGTTTAATGAGTAGGCATTGCTTAGGCTACCTTTTTAAGAAAACTATTTAAGAAGCTACATGAAGGATGCAATAGAATGGAGAGTAACTTGAATGGAGACTAAAAAAAAGTCTGTTGCCAATAATCCATGTAATAATAATAATAATGAAAGTCTGACATGTAGGAGTGGAGAGAGGAGTCTAAGTGTATGAGAAATGTAATGGAAGTTGAAATTAGCTGAGATAGAGTGGATGAATGGGTCATAGAAGCTGAACAGATTAAGGTATTTGTAAGGTAGGGTATTTGAGGGAACATCAATCTTTATACTGAATATATATTCGATCTGTCAAGTGTTTTAACATAATTAACATGTAGTGGATATCCTGCCATCTAGGGGAGAGGTGGGGAGTAGGGAGGAAAAATTTGTAATATAAATCTTTGTAAGGGTTAATGTTGAAGAATTACCCATACATATGTTTTGCAAATTAAAAAAAAAAATCTTTATACTGAAGTTCTCTAATTTAAGAAGAGGGGTTGAAAGGGAGAGGAAGACTGAGCTGCACTAAACCCATTAGGAAAAGAACATCCCTGGAAGTCATCTTGGTTCCTAAGATCTGGACAGAGTGACAAAAAGATAATAGAATAAAAGAAAAAGACAATAGAAATGATAAAACTAGATTAGTTCTTTGAAAAAAATTAATAGTCCTTTAGCTAACCTGAACAAAAAGGAGAAAAAAAACCAAATTGCCAAAATTAAAAAAAAATGATTAAGATAAAATCTAATCATTAAAGAAATAACTATCAGAGCCTACTATTCATAATTATATACTTGCAAAACATGATTTAAAAGGATTATTTGCAAAAATTAAAAGCACATAAAAGATCTTTATCTAGTCTTAAAAAATGAAATCCCACAAATCATAGAGAAAAAGAACTTCTGGTCTACGTGGATTTACAGTTAAATTATATCAAAAATGTAAAAAGCAATTAATGTTATATGAATTCTTAAAAACTTTTTCTTAAATGTACCAAGCTATTTTTATGAGATAAATATAATTAATATGCCTAAGTCAAGGAGGAATAAAGCAAAGAAAGACAAGTATAGTCCATGTCACTATTCAATGAAAAAATTTTAATGAAATCTCAGCAAGATGATTATAGCAAAAAATATCTATGTATATAGATGTATACATTTACATATAAAATGTTTGTTTTATATATCTTTATATGAACACATAAGCATATACATGTACATATATATATATTTGTAAAAAAAACTTTACAACCAAGGTGCTTTTATGTCAGGGATAAAAAGAAGGTACAACATTCATGGAAAAATATAATCCTATTAAAACAAAAATACCTCAAAACTATGTGATTATGTCAATAGATGCAGGAAAAAGTCACCCCCCCCAAAACTTAAAATACAACAGTAATACACTAAAAATTAAAAGCATAAGCATAGCACTATTTTAATATGGTAAAAAGCATCTATCTAAAACCAAAAGTATTATTTGTAGCTGCAAAACACTTGAAACTTTCCCAGAAATACAGGAGTTAAGCAAAGACGCTCTCTACTTATTACTTGACATAGGTGTAGAAATGCTAACAATTATTTAAAAGGTTTATAAATATTTGCAGAGAAGACAAAATAATCCCCATTTGCAGATGACATGACTCACTAAAAATATTTCTGAGGATCAGAGGTTAAACAAAACTAAGGGAAACAAGTAACTTCAGTAAAATACCAGAATATAAAATAAATCTTCAAAAAATCAACAATATTTCTGTATAGCAAAAACAAAATCCAGGAGGAATTCATTAAAAATGACAGAGCATTTAAAATTTTTAGAAGTCAAGAAATTCAAGTGAGACAGGAAGAACTTCAGATAAAAAAGCAATGAAATTAGGAAGCAGCAACAGAAGATTAGCATCAAGGATTGCATGAATCAATATCAAAACAGACTTTCTATTGAACAATGGATGCTAACTTAGACACATATGTTCACATAATAGTTCAGCTGAGTGAAGACACATTAGTAAGAACAATCACAGAAATGGTTTTGCTAAAGATTTCCAAAACTGCATATGAGTTAGTTACTGAAAAGTCAATTCAGGATGAAGTTGATGCAAAACAAACTAAACTATTTAAGATCTGGAAATTAAATGACTTTAATCCATATAGAATAATACATGCTATAATGTGTTGACTCCATAGACAAAAGGAACAAAAGTTAACACTGGAAAATCATTAATTGCCCAGAAAATTTGTCACCTAGTTGGCAATGTTGGTTACTGTAAACCCAGCAAACATTGAATCCATTCAATGACTATCCACAAAAATATTAAATAGGAAACCTATTACAAGTAAACCAATTCAAACTGATGTCAGTTTGACAAGCAGATAGAATAGATCAAAAAGGAAAAGGAAGTAAAACCACTGAACCAACTCCAGTAATAATGACCAGTAATGAAAATATCAATGAAAATCATAATACAATGAAAGATTTAAATCAAAGCCTCAGAAGTTAATACAAATACCAAGCCCCAAGTTGCATCTGAAATCTGTATTGCATCTCAAAACAGTCCCCATTAACTTAAAAATTAAACATTCTTTATAGAATATGAAATTATGTAACAAAAGCAAGCCAAATGTTTTATTTTTGAATTTGCAGGTGCAATTCTTACATTTGTTTTGCAAAAAATAAAATAAAATAAAATAAAAGCATATCTTCAACAGGCATCTCAGTATTCTATATAATACATATACATATAAATATATATGTTCTGGAATTTTGACAAGCATCAAAATCAATATCCTAGGCTTATAAATTTACAGATTGTATCCAATTCCTTTTTATAAAATTGTCCCTTTACAGTCAGAAGACCATTCTTCCTCTTTCCACGATCTTTTTTTTTTTAAATCAAAGCTT
>JAJPUD010006948.1:0-39300 GCA_023553655.1 Myrmecobius fasciatus
TTTTTTTTTTTAAAGAAATATTGATTAAAAAGTGTGTCAAAAAGAAAGAAGCCATGTTGGTGAAGAGACACCAAGAAATAGTTGAAGGAACTAAGACTTTTTAGCCTAGAGAAGAAAATGCTATGGGAAAACATGCTGGTTGATTTCAAAGGATGGCATGTGAAAGAACAAGCATGTTTTATTCCTATGGCATCCTAGAGGACAGAGCAAACCTCTATAAATAGATGTTGCAAACAGACCAACCATAGCTTAACAGAAAGAAAAGACCTTTCCAACAACTACAACTGTGCAGCAATGGAACAGAGTGGTCTACTGGGTGTGAGCTCCCTGTGAGCCTTCTCTAGAATTGGATTTAGGGTCAAAAGTCTTGAGTTAAAACCCCAACTCTGCTATTTACCTATGTGTCTTTGGATAAATCATTTAATCTCTCTGGGTCCTATTTTCTTTCATTGTAAAATGAATAGGTTGGACTGGGCTTTCCTTCTTTCCTTTCACTTCTTTTTTCTCTGTCCTAACCATATTTCTGATTAATTTTTTTTGTTCTAACTATATTTGATAGATTTTTTTAAAGCAACAGTACATACTATCTGAAAAATGGAGGGTTAATAATGACTAATTTCTATGATTTAAAAGAAGATTTTTTTTTGGAAACCTGGATACAGAAAAACCTGGATATGATCCTTGGTATAAGTTTAAATTCCACAGAATGAGGATATAATGACTGTGAAGATTGTATTCTAATAGTAAAGCACATAATTCCATTTTTAGCTGCTTGAGGAAGATAAGGAAATGAGTGAGCACTTGTCAGCTTTGTGTAGTTGGGGGCACTGTTGCTGAGGGGGGAAGATGGAATAAGATGACCTCCGAGGTTCCATTCAGCCTGATGGCCTGGGAGTGCAGAGCCTATTTCTCATCCATTTAATGGAGATAATAAATCTTCTCTCCCTTCTCAGGTCAGTAGGAGAATAGGCCAGATTTGTAGAGAGCTCAGAGAGAAACCATATTGAGCCAGATTCTATTCGTATGTCAGCTTCTCTATCCAGCCTATACTTTAGGCACTTTGGAAAGCTGCATTAACTGTTTAAAATCATCATTTAGACCAGGGATTTTAGCTGTTTCTAAGCTAGTTTATTTTTGGTAATACTATGTATTTTCTTTTATGCATTTAAAAGCATTACTTGAGAAATGGTGTGTAAATTTCATCAGCCTGTTAAGGGGTCTCTGATACTGAAAATGTAAGAAGTCCTGGTTTAAATCAAGACTTTTTGTGATCAATTGCTTGGTCTTGAAGCCTGAATTGTTTGGTTTGGGGACTGAGATCTCCTTCTCAGGGCTCAATCCTCATATGCTTAGTAATTTCATTGTCAATACTCATGTTCTGACTGACTTGTTAAGATCAATTTGTCCCCTTTCTCCCTGGTGACTTTCAGGTCAAAATTACCTCCAGCTTTTCCTTCTCCCATTCCTTCCTTTTCCTTCTACCTTTGAAAATTTTTGGGTACTTTTGGGAAAATGAAAACTAGTTGCCCATGTGGGAAAGGTTAGCAACAACAATCTAGATAAATTATAGTTTCAGTTCACTAAACCCTCCTCTAGTGGACTAAACAAGATACTGCAGCATCTTAAACTACATGATTTGCAACTGGGGTGAATCTTACACCCTGGAGAGTCTGGCTCATTAAGTTCTAATTATTGTGATTCAAAAAGAATATAGCTGGTCATGTTCCCAAAGAGATCAAAATAATTCAGAGAAGACACAACACTAAGAAAGAAGCGAATATATGGCTGTGAAGGTATTATTGGTTTTCAGACCCAGGATCAATTAGCAATCTGTAGTCACCTGTTGGGGGTTGCACCCTAAATATATGTTACAGCAAAAGATAACTTTGACCTGGACTTCTCACCTACATATGAGAAGACAGCTGAAGATTTTAAACTAGAATAGATGTTTACAAGGGAACTGGCCAACAAGCTACAGTGAAATAAAGGCTCGATTTAAAATCAATGCAGGTAGGTTCACATCCTCTCTCTGATATTTGCTATTTGTGATATTGGACAAAACACTTCTGCTTCTCGGGTCTCAGTTTCTTCATTTATAAAATAAATAGGGTTGGGATAGATATCCTTCAGTAGAGCTTTAAGTCTCTGATGAATGGTCTACTGGGTCATGGTAAGCACATTAATGAAAGAGAAATTTGTCCAGGAGTGTCTTAGCACCTGCTCAAGCTTAAAGAGACAGTCCTTAGATTTGGACAGTGAGGATTCACACCTTGGAAAATGGCAAATGCTACAAGCTGGAGTTTAATGTTTTGTTTTATTGATTGGCTACAATACAAGAAGATAATAGGGGAAATGTTAATAATATAAGTTAAACTTAAAAGTATGTCATAGGTACATTACCCTTCCTCTCAGAGACTGTTGTTAAACATTTACTAGTGTGCCCTTGTCTAAATCCTGCATTAAAAATTATACTCCTTTGAAATTCCTATTAAAATAAAAATTTTTGTCGAGTACACAAATCCACACAACAACCATTTTTACCTTACTGGCAAGGATTTTCAGATTCTTTCCTGAGAAAAAATTTTTATAGTGTGGAAAAGGTGAAGGAGAGGAAGGAAACATTCAAGCACTTGAGGCTGGAAAAAGGGGGAACAAAATACTCCTGAGAGAGAATACCTAAGGTTGGCCAGTTCTAGTCCCAACTCGACCACTAACTAGCTATGTGATTTTGAGAATCAGATGTGATTCTCCATTACTCTAAGTTTCTCACTTAGTATATTGAGAATAAAAGAGTCTCTGGGGTCCTTTTCAGCTCTAAAACTCTACAGTTAAATAAACTTCAATGAATTTACATCTTTCAGACCCCAATGAAACTGCCATTCTTTTCTGGCTTAAAAGATTTTACACTTGGACATGCTTGGTTATAGAATCAAAACGTTTTTTTAGAGAATCACCTCCTGAGAATTTTTCTAAGGCAAAAAAGGCAATAGGAACTATTTTCCTTACCCATTATCCCTCTGGACCCCCATGAAAGCTCTTCTGATAAATGATATAGACCAATCTCTTCAGAGCCTCCCAGAGGGTACCACTGACTCAGTGCCAGTACTCAGTTTCAAGGAGAAGTTAATTTAAGTTAGAATTGGCTTGTCAAGTTGAAAGCCAGTTAGTTAGCTATGGTAATATGGTAATCAAAAGATCTCGGATGTCCTGATTACAAAGAACATTTTTTCCTTCTAGATATAATTATGCTGCTTCATTGAGGTTATTTTTGGAAGATCTTGTGTCACATAGGAAAAATAATGAGTTCAATGGAAAGTAGCTTGAAGCTGGGGATCTCACAGGGCTCAGAATTCTGGTTTAGGTGGATGAGAAGATTGGTCACTAGAAATTTTGGTGCCCAGGGAGAGAAGTATGAAATCATATCTCTGTAAATAATAGTGAATCTATGTTCAAATTAACAGTGGTGGTAGGTAGATTTGACACTGGCACTTTTTAGTGGAGAGGGATGGAGGGAGAGGAACAGAGAATTAATTTTAGTGTGGGAAGAGATTCCAAAATCCTTTAGGTTGCTTGCTAGAGATGAACAGGATGGAGCAAGATGCTCACATGATGTACATGTTTGTGACCTCTAAATTTCAGTGTCTTGCCATCCTTCTCTAGTTACATGGCTTTGTGGGCAGAACTGTGGATTTAGTCTCTTAATAAAGATCTCTGGGAATGTATATGGTTTGAAAAGCCTTTTTTGTAGTTATTTTAAAATGTACTTTTAAAGAATTTTTCTTTCTCCAGCCCATTGAACAAGACTAAAATGTGAAATGTCAATGTTAACAACAGCTGATATTTAGACAACAGTTTTCAGCTCAAAGCACTTTCACATTCAGTCTCTTTTTGAATTCCCAAATCCATTGTGAGAATTTAGGCATTACAGAGATCCCAATCCCCATTTCAAAGATCATGATCTTTGCTAAACCCAGAACAATGAAGTTTCTTTGGTCAGCAAGTCAAGAAAGTCAGTCTGAGGAAATTTCTCCAATCAGACCGACAAGGGAATGGATTTTTCTCTGAATGATTTCAGTGAAGTTCCTGAGCCCCATGAAGATCAATCACTGGTAGAATTCTGATCCTGGAATGTGACCACACAAATAGAGAAGAAAGTGAACAAATAGTCCTACTTGCTATAAAGTATAATAAGAGAATATATATGGAAATCAATTTTTTTCCAGAAATGTAATTAAATATCATTTCTGTCTGTGGGCTTCAATAAATGTCACCTTACAAACTCAGTTTTTGAAGTAGAAGAGATAAAAGTGCTGTGACGGGGATATATGTCTGTCTGTCTCTTGATATCTATTTATACTTATTCTGAATTATTCAGTGAAAAGTGGAGAAATGTTCAGAGTTAAGTAATTAGTACAAAGATGGGTACTCCTCAATTAGCGTATAAGAAAAACTGAAGAACAGAAAGATTCAATCAGTTAGCTAACAAGCATATATTAAACATCTACCATCTTCCAGGATCTTCTGTAGTAAAGCACTTGGCATATAAAGAAATGCAAAAACTCTGTCCCTGAGCTCAAGGAGCTCAAATCTAAATAGTATCGAATAAATTGGAAAATAATCTCAAAGAGAAATCACTTGTACTTGAAGAGAACAGGAAAGGCCTCCTACAGAAGTAGGATTTGAGTTGAGTGTTGAAGGTAGTCAGAAAAACTGTGGAAGTAAAAAAAGGAAAGTATTCCAGGCATGAGGGCAACTAATGGAAAGAACAGAGAAGGCAGATGGGGAGAATCTTGTAAAATGAGGAGCAAGGAGGCTGGATTGAAGAGTATGTGGAGGGAAGTAGAACATAAGAAGGCTGAAAAGGTGGGAAAGAATCAGGTCATGAAATACTTAAAATGTTAAACAGAGCTATTGATCTTGGAAGGTAATAGGGAGCTGATGGCAGGTTAGTGGGCATGATGTGGGCAAAAATCAGCAAAGGAAACTGAGAAGGAACAGTTAGACAAATAGGAGGAGAACCAAGAGAAAGCAGTAAGAAAATGGGCTAATATTTTAACTTGGTGATTCTTTGACTCCAAATTCAGATCCAGGGATCTTTCTATTATTCTGCTTCTCTTACCTCTCTCAATAACTTCATGACCTTGAACACATAACTTTGCCTTTATGAGTCCCACTTTTCTTGTTTATAAAAAGTTGGTATGGGTTAGATGATCTCTGAGCAACTTAGAAATTCAATATGCTATGATTCTATGGTAGTCTCTGGTCATTGCTGCCTCCCCTATAGCTTTTTAGAATTTACTATTAAATTGGCAGTTTTCCCCAATGCCCTGGCTTCCTGCCACTCTCCCTAATTCTGAA
The DNA here is from genome assembly GCA_023553655.1 of Myrmecobius fasciatus. Lineage (NCBI taxonomy): Eukaryota > Metazoa > Chordata > Mammalia > Dasyuromorphia > Myrmecobiidae > Myrmecobius > Myrmecobius fasciatus. Next base: position 5,359 of record JAJPUD010006948.1, read on the forward strand.
AGAGCTTCAGAGACATAAATCAACTGCCGTCACCCATGGCATATTCCTTGTTCATCCCCAATATTCTCCATTTGTGTGACAAAATTTTTTGAAATGACTCCAGATTAAAGAAATCAAAAAAGCAACTCAGTCATTGTCTTCAAACACATGAAGATTTATACATGGATGATTGAGGCAAATTATTCTTAAAATTTACCCTGGAGTGATCAATAGAAAATGAATCAACCATATAATAATATAAGCTTAAGCTACATGACATGAATTTTTTGGCCCTAGAATTTTAAAGTGGGAGGAGGGATTGCAAACTGAACCCATCCTATGGGTTCCTATACCTATGGATCTTTGAGTGGAATAGATACTTTTCTTTTTGAAATGATTTAAAGAAATCTTCCTAGAGATAGAGGATAAACAAAATGAATTCTGAAAGCCTCTTCAACCTCAGTCATCTATGGCAAGAATGTGGTTTTATTCTTGGTCATATACCTAGTATACCTAATATATCTTTATACAGAATTATAACTAAAGCAGGAAGTTTGGAGTTTTGCTCCAATTGCTAAAATGGAATTTGTGCTTCCTCCCTGTAGTGGTTCAGAAAATGTTATCTTCATGCCATATGCACCCCCTCTGATCATGACCTCATGAGGATTTGGGAAGAAAGCAGGCCCCAAAAGAAATTGAGTGAATGGGTGAAAGGCTAATGGAGGAGAGAAGAGATACACTACATTTTCCATTCTCAGTTGCACTATCCTATTTTTGCTTGAGGTGGAAAAAATACTAGTTAAGTCTCTGCCTTTACCCTGGACAAAGGTAAAAAGTGACATCTTTTTCAGTTTGCTATATGATATCTAGTTGCTGGATATCCATGGAAATAAACCCTACCAATGGATCTTTGAAATTTAATTCATCTGTCAGATATGATATAAAGAATTCATCAAGATTATCAGAACCAACTAGCACTTTTACTGAAATTTATATAGTAATTTCCCTTGCCCAATGCCATGTGTCTAAATTGACTACAGATGGAGGAAGAAGAGTCAAGAGTAAGTTGCAAAAAAACAAATAAACAAACAAACAACCCAAACTGACCAAATAAACAACTCAACAACTAACCCTTAAAAATTATAGAAACAGATTCTACCTCTTAGATACCAAGAAATGAAAGTAGGGCATACAATACTCATGCTCTGATGGGGTTGAAGACTGAATCAAGAAAACTAGGGTCTTAATTAGGAAATCTTGGAGATAATGAAAGCCCACATGTCAGGACAAAGACAAATGGTTGGGTCCATTAATAAACAGCGTGAGAACACACAGAGGACATATATCAGTATCCTGGTATATCTCCTCAGAGGCAGGGCTAATAGCAACAAAAAGGGCTAGCTCTGAATTTGTTGTTCTTCTGTAATAAAACTCTGGGTTTGTAAGGGTGTAGGAAGACTTAATTCTAAACACTCTTAAAGAGAAGAAAATGATACCAGGAAGTCATTACTACAACTTTGGGACATCAATTCCAAATTCAGCAAGAGCACAATGATGCAGAAATTGGAGGCAGAGAGGCTTTTTCAATAATTTCATATATCCTGCTTAACTGAACTTCTTTGAAGAGAGAGAAAGGGATGTCTTTGAAAAGTTAAAAAAAATAACCAAAAACGAGATGCTCATTTATCATTTATTAACATTCAGCCATTACTTTTACCTTTGACTACAGGGTTTACTGGCTATGGTTATAAATTATAAATATGGGTTTTCTAATTTGAACTTATTCTTAATTTTATGTGTTTGTAATCTCATTTCCCACCTCTTTTCTTTGTTTCTCCTTTGGAAAACAGAATAAAGCATTTAAAACAGTAGAAAATAAAAGAAAAAAGGAAGTGTTGGATTTAAAATATCCCCTTGTAAATTGGTCCTTCTTTCAGTTTTCTGAGATCTCCTTTGGCCATTCCTTACCATTCCCCTTCCCTATCATTTCACTTTCACTGTCATTAGTAGAGTGCTTGAGCATCCAAGGAGAAAGCTCCTTGAGATCCTTTGACACTTCATAATAGGGTTTGTGAAGAAATGTCACAATGAGAGGCAAGATAAATTGGCATCTTATCTAATGCTAATTGCTGATGAGATCTCAAGTATATATATATATATGTATGTATGTATATACATACATACATATATATATATATAAAGCCATGATAGTCAGAAAGATTTTTAAAACTGCTGACTTGTGGTTTTGATCATTCACTATGTGAGAGAAAGCTCAACACCCACAAGGTCATAGTGCCATCTTAGTCTTTGGACAAACCAGTGATCATATGGAAGGTTTGTTCAAGGTTCAACTTACACTCTCACCCTCCTACCTTGAAACGTAAGCACTTTAGATGAGATTTTACTCTTTTAAGGCTACCATGGGGCCATTTAATAAACTTTTAGTGTGGTGTCTGGTCAGGATTTGGGAATTTGGCAAAAGATCAGCATCCTACTGCCTAACCAGCAGTAAGGAGTGAACTTAATTCTGGTCCAGATTTTAGACTCCAGAGTTTGGAGTTTCTTTGACTTCACTGGAACTTGACTTAAAGGAGGACTAGGAAGGGACCAGTGGGTCCAGATCTAGCCACAGGCAAAAAGATGCTGACTTGCTATTTGATGTTAGAACATCATCCTGTCAAATCAACAGAAAAGTGAGTTGTCTGGCAACATGGAAGTATCACAAATGTTTGATTGTAATTCCAGCTGAACAGATAGAACACTTAGATATATATGGGCACAGCTAGTGGTCTGAAAGAGTCAATATTTCTACAATTTATCGAGGAAGAGGAGGAGCGATAGAAGCACAAATGTTAGGAAAATCCAGCTTTGTAATTCATAAAACCTGCATTTCATAAGCAGAAAAGCAAGTCCCTCCCTCCCAGTAAGTAAATCCCTCCCCTCCCCACCTCTCTCCCACATGGGTGATAGGAAGGGAACGTGGAGATAGAGATAGATAGCAATTCTGTGTATCTTTTCTTCACAGTGACATTCACAAAATTGATAAAAACGGAAACACGTACATGCTCTGATGTGAAGGCAACCAGTCTGGGAATAGCTGCCATTCCTTTCTCTTTGACTTCGGGAAACATCTTGAAACGTGCAATCAACATAGCATACATGTTAGATATGGCACCACCTGGAGTGCACAGTAATATACTGTTACTTTTTCTATTCATTGTAACATCATTTATGAACAAGTTACATCCTTTTTTTCTATCAACATAGAGACATGATGGTTTTCTAATTCACAATTTTTTTTTACTTTGAAACCTTAAATCTAAGAAAACTTAAGACAATAATAGGGACTGATGTACAATTGCCAAAGTGGTTCAGCTTCTTCATCTTTGTCAAGTTCATGAGGGGGAAAAAAAGAAGAAAAAACTCCAATAGTCCCAGTGAACTCTGATGAAAAGATGGGTTGGACTAAATTTGGGTCATGAAATAAATTTTTCCTTCCTGAGCCTCAGGCTACAGAGAAGCTGCTTTGGATACACTGATTTTGCATTGGAGAAAATCAGGAGACCCTCCAATGTGTGCATGAGTAAATGAAAGTTGGCAGGGACCAGAGTCATAAAAAAACAATATTGTGCCTAAGCTAAGAAATACAAAATAATCCTGGAGCTCAAAACAGTATCGTGCCTAAGCTAAGAAATACAAAATAAGCCTGGAGCTCAAGCAGTATAGAGTGCACCCTCAAGTTTGCTACTAGAGAGAAAAGGAAGGGCCAAAGGACGAAGGCCAGAGTAGAGCTTGTCTAGGTGCAACCACAGAGGGAAATGAAATACCATCTAGTAGTTTCCTATTTTGGCTAGTCCTTCTTTCTTAAGAGGTGCTCAGTCTTTTCTATGAAGCTTAAAAATCTGCAAGTGCTATTAGTGTCCTCTAAATTTCTTTGTCCTGGGACATGGTGCTAGTCATGCTGCCCTAAATATACTTCTGTTAGGGGAACATCTAAGAGCAGAATAGTCTGCATTTGTCTTTACCAAATTGAAAATAGGGGCATTCTGTCCCAGACCACATTTCCTGATGTATGTGTCCTACCAAATTTAAAACTTTTTTTTCTAATAAATACAGCTAATGAACATTATGCTTATGAAAAAGAAAGAACCATTTCTTTATCAGTCCTTAGGAATCATATTTTTTGTTGCTTTTGATTACCTAAATAATATGACCTTAAGAAAATTACTGGACTTCAGTTTCCTCACTTTTAAAATTAAAGAGTTTTACACTAGATGATCTCTAAGATTCTTCTAGTTCAATCATTAATGAGTCTATGAAATGGCCATATTTTTAGTGAATGCAGATGGAGGCAAATGCTGGCATAAGAGGTGTGAAATTCTAAATTAGAGAAAATGGTAAATATGTTTGAAGTGGTGCTGTCCTGCTTATTCAAAGATGATACTATTGATCCAGCATCAGCAGGGCATGTTCTTCACAAGTTTCTCCCTTTCTGTGGTTGTGCAAAGTTGTCCAGGGCAGCCAGGGTCCATGACCCTCATTAGCACTGTGCTCTAAACCAAAGGATTTTGTGGGCCTAAAACGACTTTCTCTGAAACTCAGGGACTCGTCATCAGCCAGACTAAGGATAGTGACCTCCTCTTCTTAAATCCAATGACATGAGGACCTCAGAAAACCCAAGTCCCTCTTGCTTGGATCAGATGGGAATGTCCGTAGTGTTTCATGCTTGTAGTACAAGATGAGGGCTCATTAAATATTATTTGTCTAGACTTTCTCATTCTCTGTCCCTGGCAGGGGGCATTCTTGTGTTTGTGCTATTGTGCTAAACTTGTACTTGGGACTACAATTTCTCCTGAAGCTTTCAGCTTCCCAATGGGGACATTTTGCAGCACAAGGACACCCCGCTGTCAGGAACCTGAGCAACATTGAGGGAAAATGAACACATTAGTGACACTTGGGAAAAGATAGGATTAGTAATAGGTCTGGACCTGGGTTGAACTCTGAGGACCTAGACTTAAATTTCACCTTTGCTACTCTTGTGGGATCTGAGACAGGACAATTAACACATTTAGATTTCACTTTCCTATTTCTAAATTCAGAGGGTTGAGCCCTTCTATCTCTAATTATGAGTCTTAATAGATGTAAGATACTTGCTATATGAGTAATCATGCCCAAGAGAGGTATACATGTCCTGTGTGGGACTTTCAAAAGATCACTGGGACCAAAAAGAGGGAGGATGGCAAAAAAAAATGGGGAAGGAAGGAAAGTAGGAAGGAAACATTTATTTATTTACAGGATTTATTACAGGAACTGTGCTAAAGGCTTTACAAATATTATCACATTTGATTTTTTCAATTACTCTGGAAGGTAGCTGCTATTATTATCCTAATTTTAGTTGAGGAAATCCCTATTCAATTGAAGAAACTGAGGTAAACCACAGTTAAATGGCTTGCTCAGCATCATAAGTCTAATAAGGTCTGAGGCCATATTTGAACACATATTCCTGGCCCAGTACTCTGTTTATTGTGCTGTCTTCTCTAGAGCCAAGAAAGGATAGACAGACAAGGAAGACCCAATACTTTGAAGAATTCCTGAAGCTTTATTGCATATAGGAAATCTCATGACCAGACTAAACTCTAACTTTGGAGCTATTTTATTAATCAAGTCATACTATATTAAAGAAAAGGTAGCAGCTTGTGCTAGGAGAAGGAGTTCCCTGTAACAGTCTCAATTCCTACCTTAGTGTTTTATGGATAGGAAAATTCCTATCCCAAATCCAGTTTTATAGATAGGAAATACTCAAGTCCTATATCAAATATAATCTTATGTGTGTAGTGTCTTAACCCAGTTATGTCAGCATTAATATTCCCATTTAAAAAGGAGACTTCGGTACAGAAAGATTAAGTGGGGTGGGGCTTTATTATGACTTATTAAGTTTTTAATTTAGGCCCAGAGCTGAGTTCTTATAACTCTAAAAAAATAGCTTTTCTATTACACCTTTCCTATGCTGAAGCACACTCAGCCAGGAGCAGCTACTAGTTGGTCTGAGATCATGGAAACCTGGGTCTCACTTCTATATCTGGAATATAGGAGTTTGCAAATGAGAATGACCTTAGAAATTGCCTAGTCTGATCACTTTATTTTAAAAGTAAAGAGATTGAAGTTAAGAGAGGAGAAATGGATAACTCAGAGCTGTACAGTGAGCTTGGTGCAGACCTGGCTGTCTTAACTTCTAGGTTGGAGTTCTTTCCTCTTCTTGGGGCATATTGTTACCAGAGAAATCAACAAATTCTTGAGGGCCTGAGCTTCATCATTTATAAAACCAAGGGATTATATTAAATTGTGCCTAGCATCTCTTCTAGCTCTAAGATGGTATTGATCTATAACATTTAGTTCCTGTGCTATTCAGTTAGCCATACTTTTTCCAAGGTCTCATTGGACCTATTTTATACCTAGAAGGAGGTTGAATGTAAAAATGGAATATTAAGAATTTCAAATTGCAAAATATCATTGTTTTTTTAAAGCATTGGTAACAATGTTATCTGTCTCTAAGGATAGGGGTTTCCCAAACAGGGAGAATTTTTCTACTCCCAAAAGTCTGGGGAAATATTTGCATATTAAAAACCCTCACCTTTCTCTAAATATGGGGATTGTTCAGGGAATTTCTACTTGATCCACTTCATTTGTGTCTACCATAAGAAGTGAATTTTAAAATAGAACAATTATTTAGAGGTGGGTGATGGGTCAAGGAGGAAACCAAAAGAGCCTATAGGAATGAGTCTGATCCCTTCTTTGTTCTTAAATGAGTCAACATCCATGGTACCCTAGGCTCAGTAAGTTAGAATACATTGAAGTTGAGACTGCTTATGGATTCAAATCCATAAAGACCAATGAACTTTGTTATGTCATACAGTCTCAGGCAATACTCTGTATTCCAGCTAGTCTTTTGGAAAATTTACACCAGTGGGAATAGGGGAATGAGGTGATTGAATATGCAAATCCATAACTATTGCTGTTGAAGAACTCAACCTGTCAACCATAATAAATAGATTCATCTTTGTAAAAAGAGGTAAATGTATACCATTTTGGGCATTATTTTGTAGGAACATGGCAGTATCACAGAATCAAGGGCTGGAAGAGACTTGAAAGATCATATGGCTTGACCTTTTTCTTTTGCAGATGAGAAAACTGATGATGAGGAATATGAAGTGAACTTGAAATTGGTCTCCAAACTTAGTCTAGCTTCATGGGTGAGGGTAGGTGATTCTTAAGGTCACCACCTTGGTAAATAATCATAAACATTACTCTCAAGACAGAGGAAAAGGGAAGATGGTGAGAAGTCCTGTGACATAGACATATCAGAGATAGAAGCTCTTAAGTGGGACAAGTCAGTTTTCATACCATTTAATCTCCTTGGGGATTTTCCAAGGGGGGATGGACTAGATGGCCTTAGAAGTCCCTTCCAGTTCTAGACCTCTGATATTAGGACACTGCTGCCCTGGACACTGAAGCAGATTTCTTATGAAGTCATTTCAATCTCTGCCTCAATTAATTTACCTTCCACAAGTCCACAAATTTGGGTTCTCCAGTCATGCAGAAATCTCAGATCCTAGATGTCTATTGCCCTTACTCACCCCACAAAGGAAGAATTTGCATTTATGTCCTTTAAAAAATTAGATGCTGGGTGATACTTTTGACTGTGTCCTCCTTATGTTTTTCTTCTTGAATATTTTTTCTCTGTGGGGTTCTAGCCTTCTTCAGTTTCAATGACTCCACTAAATTTGGCATTTTCATGGGCTGAGGAATTGAGGAACATAAACCTAGGTTCCAATCCCCTATTCTTCTACTTAATGTGCATCTTTCTGTATTGATCTTGAGCAAGTTACTCTACCTCTCAAAGTCTCAGTTTTATTATTGTAAAATAGAATTATACTAGCTGATGTCTAAAATTCTTTTAGGCTCTAATAATTTTGGCATTCCTGGTGCTTTCCCCAGGAAACAAGAGGATTTCTGCCTGGTTCGGTGGCTATTCACAGTAGTCCAAGCAAAAAGGGAAGCAACTTCTTTTTCTGACTTGATTGCCTTCCTGCTGCCCTCATGAGTACAAGCCAGCAGAGAACTGAAAATTCTTTTATATATATATATACATATATATATATATATATATATATATATATATATAAACTCTTCTAAGAAACTAAATTAATTTCTTTCCCACCTTGAATGCTCAAGGCCTGTTGCCTGCTTTTCTATTAGTGGACAATTCACCTTTCAAGAAGGAGGAGAAAATCCTATTTATTTATATTGATGTGTGTCTTCAGATCATGTTCATGTAGGATAAATTGAGGTTCCTTTTTCTGCTCAGAGAAATATTTATGTAACATAGGTTTGGGCTCTGGTTTCATTAAACTGTTGAAGAAGGGGGTTACTAACCTGCTTAGTTTCTGGTCATGGGTTAGACAGGGACCTTATAAACTGTGGAGTCCAACTCATCCATTTTACATAGGAAAAAAACTGAGGCAGAGAGGAGCTAAATGACTTACCCATTATCCCACAGGTAGTAAATGAAAGGTAGAATTTGAACTCAAGGTCTCTGATTTCAAATTCAGTGTTCTTTCTATCAGATTTTGCCGACCTTCAGATATTGTCCCTGATTTATAGAGACCCATACCTAACTGCACAAAACTCCTGGTAATGCCTTCCATATATTTACATACTTATACACATGTCTATATAGACACCATATGTTTGTGTATATGGAGAGACAGATAGAGAGAAGGAAAGGGAGAGGGAAAGGGAGAAGCAGAGGGAGAGGGAAAGAAAGGAGGAGAGGAAGAAAGAAAAGGAGAGGCAGAAAGAGAGGGGGAGAGAGAGAGGGAAAGGGAGAGGGAGAGGAAGAGGGAGAAGGAGAGGAAGAAGGAAGGGGAGAGGCAGAAAGAGAGGTAGAGGAAGGAGGAGACAGAAACAAAAACAGAGAGACAGAAAGACAGAGAGAGACAAAGACAGAGAGAAAGGAGTATGAGTATGTAGCTACATGGTCTTAGAAAGATGTGTACCATTGTGTACAGAGTGCTGTTCTTGGAGTTAGGAATACTTGGCTTGTTCAAAACTCTGCTCCTGTGATTCCAGACAAAACATTTAACTTCTTTTGTCCTCATTTTCCTCATTGATAAAATGGGAATAATATTATCTCATAGGGTTGTTAAACTTGAATGAAATTATCTATCTATCTATCTATCTATCTATCTATCTATCTATCTATCTATCTCTCTATGAAGTGCTTTGTGAACTTCAAAGCACAGTATAAATGCTGGCCATTATAAAGTGGGGCCCCTGAGCTAGGAGGTAAGACCTGACAAGTTTCTGGAGTGTGGTAAAATCCTTATAATGGACCCCGAGAAGCTTCTTCCAGTTTTTCATTATAATCTTGAAGAGTGGATGGAAGCGTCAAGGCTCCCATCCTAAAATAGAAGATATGGTATATGATTTTGGTCACTTGAGTGATCTATTAGAATTCTGCTTTTTTTTTTCCTTAAAGAAAGGACACATCATCCTCAAGGAGCATTCTTTCCAAGATTTTACAAATGTCTTCTCCAGTAGATTCCACCCCTTCTCCTCAGCTTCCCCCCACCAGGAAAAGGGCAGAAAAAAATGCATTGTCCTAGAGGTCACCTGATAAAAATACTTGACTTTTGGGGAATGGAAGGGTGGGAGAGAGTGTTTGTACTTACTTGTCAAATTTATAAAAGGAGTCAGAGGAAAGTAGTATTTAGAACTGATTTCCAAGTCTTTATACAAAACTTTAGCAGATGTTGGCCCTAAGAGATGTTAAGCCCCCAAATAATAAGAATTCTTCTCTTGGAGTATATATACTAACTTTCCTGGAAAATGTAGGTCAATTTGGTATTTATTAATTTAATAATTTTTTTTAAAGTCCCACTATCCCTTACATGTAGTTAGCCATGTCCTTTCTCCAACCTCTCTCACTTTGGGTGGTGGAATAATTTTATTTTTTAAAATCTTATTTTTTCAAAAAATCACTCATATGTTTTGTAAATAAAAAGCTCTTAATAAAAAAAGTTGTGATTAAATGAGGAAAAATTGCAAAAAAATCTTATTTTTTATTATCTTTTAATATCTTAGTTTTTAGAAAGGTAGATCTGAAATTTCATGTCATCCTGGCTAATTTCAATCCAGAACTTTGTTATATAAGTACATTTTTATTCCTTCTTTTCACTCTCCTTCCATGTGTTGTCTTAGTGGATTTTAATTTTTATGCCCTATGGAAGAGAGGTCAATATTTGTCCTTTGACAGATTCTATTGTTTCTTTCTGACCAAATGACAGGTTAGACTATAGCTCCTTCAGCAGGCCACATTTCAATGAGCACAGACAGTGAGCTCTGAGCCTTGAGCATCTTTGCTGATCAGCCTGTCACTGATTAGGTGATAATCAGGACACCATCTTTCTTTTCCCTGGGTCACTGAATCCCTCTTCCTGTTGTGTTCTGCTTTTATTTTGAAAAACACATTTCCTTTCTTCCAATAAACCAAGTCCATGGACAGTCTTACCAAGGGCACAGCTCTCATTTTAGGATTGCTATATTATTTAGGAGAGAACTTCAGTGAAAATAATTTTGAATAATGAAGTTTCAAATTACAATGGATGATAATTTAAAAAAAAAAAGGATGGAAAGACTCAATAGTGAAAGAAGAACCGGAATCTTTTAAAAGAAATCATCGTCCCTTGTTACTTTCAGATTATCTATTGAAGTACCATTTTTCCTTACTAATTTTAACTAGGAACAATCTAGAGGGTAAATATCTTTGTCTAAGATTTTTAAGGAATATATATGCTTCAGATCTCTCTCTGCCTCTATGTGTCTTTCACTGTCTTTGTCTCTGTGTTTGTGTCTTTCTGTCTCTCTCTCTCTCTCTCTCCCTCCCTCCCACCTCACCTTCTCTATATCTCTGTCTCTTTCTGTCTCTGTGTCTCCGTTTCTCTCTGTCTCTGTATCTGTCTGTCTGTCTCTCCTCATCCCTCTTCCCTTCATCTTTCTGTCATATAAAAACATAAAGTGTTATTCATTTATTCTACATTTTCCTTTATATGGGATTTTTCATTTTAAGATTTGAAAACTGCGAAGAACCTCTCCTTTATTAAGAACACTCTATTTCTTGGTTTCATATGACCTATAAAATAGTAGGATCACAGTAGAACTTCAGGGCAAATGTCACTTCTAATCAGCTTTTCATGTGCATCTATTGCTATTCTCAGAACAGGATGGTTAAGTTGAAGGAGGAATCAAAAGTGGTGGTCAGTTAAGTCTCTACTAAGCACATCTATGTATTTCTTGAGCATTTATCCAATAGCAGACCTTCTGATCCACCAGATATTAGTAGTGGGAAGCCTCTCATTAGCAAGGTTTCATTATCTTAGCTTTTGTAGATCCATTTCAAGGCATAGCAAATCATAAAGTAAGAAACAAAAAGAAAGTATGAAGTAACACGTACCAGGTGAAAAGATCCCATCGCCACTGCCCCCTGGCCAGCCAATAATTTCTCTCATTTTCCTTAATGTGACATATTCCAAAAGTACAAACACTGGAGCAATTTCATAGGTGAACCTGAAGTGCAGTAATGTGCACATTTTATTTATGTAATCCAAAGTAGGAATTTAGCAGTTACACTATCTAATAGAATTGTTCCCTGCCATAAATGTCACATTCATATCACATTAAAGTTATATCACAGTCAGCACAGAGGCTTATACCTATCAATAGGTTTCATTATTTTTGCTTGATCCCTGAAATTAAAAGTAAAAATTAATGACAAAATGCACAATTGTAGTTGATCATAGAGAAGATAAAAAAGAAATTTTGTAAAGTAATATGATTCAAAAGATAGCATCTGTTCCCACTCTTTTTCATATTATACATATTTATATATGCAAACTACAAAAATATTTTTCCTTTTGCATTTTAGCACAGCTGTCTTTAGATTTTTATGATGGATATTACTGAATTGTTTTCTATAATCCTACATAAAGCCACGAACAACTCCTGAATCTCATACCAATATTGTAAATGCTACTGGATTCTTTCTTTTAAAATATTTAAAAAATTTTCCAAAGGAGTTGGAGCAAGGACTATAATATCTGACTGAAAATTAACCTGGATTATACAAGGGTAAATTTAGCTACTTACATATTAGTATTTGCTGTTGAAGTTAGCCAGTCTGCTGCTAATCCAACCATATCCAATCCAGTAGAAAGTTGATTGAAATATCTAGGATGACCTATGTATAAACCAGAATACTTTGATTATGGTCTCATCCAGTGGAAATAAATAATTCTGGAGCACAAAATTTACCTGTATAAAGAAGATTGGCCAGTCTTTTGGGCAGAAGGAAAGCCATTTCCTATATTCTACTAAAGTATTTGCTCTCAGATTTGTTTTTTTTTTCACTTTCAAATATTCATTTCACAATCTCAAAACATGGTTGAGAATCTAAATAGTATTGTATTCCATTGCATATCATCCAATATAGCTGAAAAATCTAATGTATGGAGCCAATCCAAAATGGACAACCTTTCATTTAAATGGCTTATTATGCTATTAAAATCTTTAGGAGGACAGGGGAGATCCATGATGTTTTCAAGAGGCAGACACTGAGAGACATGCTGAACACTGATAATAACATCAGTGATGAATGGTTAATGATGTTAAAAGACCAGACAAAAATGGGAAAATAGGAAATTTTGCAGACTGCTTTGTCCAGGATTCAAAGGCTGGTGATTGTCTAAAAAAATGGGATAATGAGTGTAATATTTGTCATTTCTTTCCTGTCAAAATAGATGATTGTAAATAGAAGAGTTATCTCATAATTATGATTTTAAATAAACCTGATTAAATTTAACATCATTGTCATGTCAGAATAATGCTTGGAAATATATTTGATGAGCTGATTAATCTATTTACCAGGCTGATCTAACTGACTTCTGGATTTTTCTAAAAACCATCTCAGGGGTTTGACTTCACATACCCCCAGGGATATTATTTTTTAAAATGGGATTTCCAGTACCATGTTAAAATTCATTTATAGACTGCCTCATAGATGCTTGTCTCAGGCTCGGATTTTTTTTAGCAGCCAGGATTTTGAAAGATGAACAACTGAAGGAATACATTTAATCAAAAGATTTTATTTCCCTCTTTTGGAACAGCTGTCTTAAACTAGGAACAGCGATATCTCACAATCCCCATATGGGAAAGGCAAGATAAAGGATGGTTATGGGGAACCAGGGGCAAAAATCAGCATGCTACTTATCTCCTGGGCTATGGAGGTCTCTTATCAGACATAGGCACGTTGCTAGAAAATTATCCATTAAAGAAAGACATAATACTCTGAATGAGCTTTTGACAATTAAAGAGTCTCAGAATTTGTGTTTCTTCTAGTTACATCTTGGTATTCTATTAACTCTATGCGGGCTTATTCAGAGCCTTTATCTCATATTACTGCCTTCCAGACCCTCCAATGCCAACCTTCTCAGCTTTACCCTTTCATACTGGGTGAGAGAAAATCTCCTTTTCTGCTCCTGGTTACTAGCTGGAACAGCCCTTCTGTTCTCTGCCTCATTGACCTGCATTTCATTTCAGGAATCTTTGCTGAACACATAGCTTGCTTCTTTCTCCTAGTGCCATGTCGTTTCCCTTCCACATGGCTTTCTTTAAGGTTGCTAAGCTTAAAAGTCCTATACACCACCCTACCTATATGTCTACAGAGTTACCTCTGTCTTTGGGACCCTATTGAACCCTATTGAAACTTTGCCATATTTAAAACTAATTGGGATCTTAAGACATTTCATAATGGCAGGGCAGGGCATCCTGATGGCTACCTTAAATAAGCTGGAAAGATTAGCTTGTTACTTATATAGTTTGGCAATAAAAATATCCTTGCTCTTCCAGCTTATGTGCTTTTCTCTCTCCTTGATAAGTCTCTCAGACATTGTTAACTGCTCCTGCAGCTTTGGAGAAACTAGAGGTTCTCTTGGAAGGTCAAGAAAAAATTCTCCAATGAATTACATTTTCACTTTTTTGATGATTCTTTACATACAGGCTCAGAGGACAGCCCATAGATTCTAGCAAAGGATTCCACTCTCCTCCTACATTTCCCCTTCCATATAGGGCTATTGTTGGGACCTCTCTCTGAACTTGCCCAGATGTTTTCACAACCCCTTGGAACCAGCTGCTGCCACTGCTGGTATACCATGCTCTCCTTCTGCTGAAAAAGACAGATGAGCAGCTACCTGGGAAGCTAATGTTACTGCATGCATTTAGCAGCTAGTGGGGAATATATAGTAGAGTGTAGAATAGGAATGTGACCAGCAGCTTCCACCTCACTATAGTTTAGCAAATGATTCCTGATACTTTCTTAGCTCTGCTAATCTGAAAGATAAGAAATAAATGCATCCAACCCATAAAGCCAAATATGTAGGTAGGATGCAAAAGCCAACTGTAAAACAGTTCTTTGTGTAAATGAACCTACTGCTTATCACTTTCATGGATTCAGGCTTCCTTGAATTTAGTTGCTGGATTAACAGAATCCAGGATGCATCTTTTTAAGTGTCAAAGAAATGAAGAATCTTTGAACCCAGCAAGCCCCATTTCGATAATTTTAAAACCTGTCTTTCTGTTGTGTAAAATAGTAAAAATTTCAACTCAAAATTCATTTTTTTTAAAGCTGTTCCTGTCTCCCTTTCAGTCTGAAGTGCATTATAGGACAAGTGATTATCAGGATAAAGGAATGTTAACATGTAAGTTTCAAAGTAATTCACAAAAGAGCAGGAAGAAACTCAGTAGGGGTACTAGCATGACAAATACTTTGACAACGAATGAATAGTCATAATAAACAAGACAAGTAACAGTATAGAAAATTTATCAGTTAAGAAGCAATTTGACTCTAATAAGCCACATATTTTAATAAAGTCAGAAGATGCAATGTTTCTATAAATCTTATTGAGATCTTTTCTGGACATTGATTGGGCTAGAGTTAATTTGATCAAGCCAATTTTTCCTTTGAAGTTTTAAATAGAAGGTATTAAAGGTGTTCTTCAATAGCAATTAGTTCCTCAAGCATTATGGGAAAAGATAAGCATTGAATTGGCCAATTTATCTGTGACATTACGTGAAACATTGGTGTCCAGAAACTTAATTTAATTGACTTTCAATTTCCATTCTTTTTGACTCTTCAAATTGGACAAAAATCGGTAGATTTTTTTATAAAACTGAAATGTAAAGATTTTTCATAAATTATTTTTGATTCTGTAGCAATAAAACTACTAAGCAGTGATTTACCATTTTGGAAGCATTTAACAAGTACCACTTAAAATTTTTAAAGGACAATGTGCTAACAGGAAATGAAAAAAAGAGCTATGTTTATATGTTCATGTCATGTTCAAAGTGTACT
This sequence comes from Myrmecobius fasciatus, assembly GCA_023553655.1. Classification (NCBI taxonomy): domain Eukaryota; kingdom Metazoa; phylum Chordata; class Mammalia; order Dasyuromorphia; family Myrmecobiidae; genus Myrmecobius; species Myrmecobius fasciatus. Next base: position 20,801 of record JAJPUD010006948.1, read on the forward strand.
AAATCATATTTATGTAACCTAGTTTAGTGTCCTGGCCCCATTTTGGCAACTGTGAGTATTAATTAATGCTGATTCCAGTTCTAGATCTATCCTACAATATAATAATATTCTATATAGATCACAAAGGGGAGAACTCAGTTTTGCCTCAGACAATGAATTTGATTAGATTCATCTACTAAGTTTGCTTTCCCTCAGTGTAAAAACCTTTACAACCCTAAAGCCAAAGATAGGTAAATATTGAAAATGCTCTTTTAAGTTCTAAGCTTTTAGCAGCTCACATTAACCATTCCTACTCTTCCCCCTCATTCCCCACCCATCACTCCTCCAGCCACCCAAAACAAACCACATTCCATCAGGTTTTAGACTAGTTCACATAGTAGAAACTTAGTGAATGTTATGAATGATGGTAGTGGAAGTGGTGAACAATAAAGATGTCAATGCCGAATCAAATTTCAATGAAAAGGCTTTTGTACATTTTCATTTTCTGGTAAAAATAGTTTTGAAATTGCATATCTATTTAAATGCAAAAATTTTGTTTATCTCCTTTTTGTTTCTTTTTAAAATATATAGCATAATGCTTTTGGTAATTAAGTATTTGCTTATTTTTAATTATGATTTTTTAAAAATTAGACTCAAGGAATTCACGTATGAGATCGGAGGATAATTATGACCTGAGCAGAAATAAATAGCTCACTTTATGGAAATAAAAATAAAAATCTTGGAAGCATCTGCATAAATGTAATATTTCTGGCTATAAAATGTATGTAAATCATTTGAGGAGGGGAAAATAAAAATTTATACCACTATGGGAAGAAAATATATGTTTCTATAAAATAGGAAATCAGATTTCCCATTTTTTGCTTCATTTACCTAGTAACATTCAAGAATATTCTCTCTCATCCAATATCATTGAATTGCTAAGCTCTTTTTGTGGGCATTTAAAAATGATAATTTAAACAATACAGGGAATCCGGAATGCAAATTTTAAATCTACAGTCACTTGATTAAATGCCAACCCCCCCCATTACTTCACCAATAGAGTGAGCAAGCAGGCTAGTGACAGCGTGGGTGACCATTCTTACTAAGGAAATAGCTAGTGGGGAAAAATTAGTATTTGGGATTTAAATTCCAAATTTTCATCTTTTATTTATGTTTTTTTCTATTTCTTTTTCTATTCAGGTTCATTTTATTGGTATCTTTCAAAAATGATTCCATTGGGAGGAACAGTTAATTTGTACGGCAAAATGTGCCCAGTGTACAATGTAGCAGTTTGCATGAATCAAGAAATAACAAAGCATTTTGTAGAAGTTGTGAAAAAAACAGTTTCTAATGTATATGTTCTTAGAGGTAAACTTCCATGAAAATGTCATTGTAATGAGGGAAAATTATTCCAAATAAGGAAAACCCCCCCGCAGCAACTCAGCCTTCTAAAACAGACTCTTTTTTAAAAAAAAATCATTATCAGTAAAAAGTGACAGTGATGCTATATATTTTCAGAAATACCAATAACAGCAAAGATGTATAATTTTCTTTAGAGGAATTCTTATGATTTTGCAAGAAAATACAGAAAAAAAGACAGTTATATTTTCCAACCCCGACAATACCTGTTTTGATCGCATATTTTAGAGTTGTTCTGCAATTGGACAAAATTTCCTCCAGGCTCTGTGGCTGATCTGCCAATTCCCAATTATGTTCTTGAAGAAGCTCGTTTGGGTAATGGAAATCAATCACCTTAGTTGATCTATCAAAACTCTTCACCACATACTGAAGCAAAATGTCCATTACATCTTGGAGAAAAGACAAAGTGGCCACTTCTCCGTTACATGCTGGCAACAGATCTGGGGGGACAAATCCATGCCGACAAGTTTAAAATGTCATACGCATACGTATAAGAATCATGTATATACTCCTACTAAGAAAACGTTATGGATTCATCTCTTCTGCAATCCAAAGACAACCTAATGTTGTTTGCATAAAAAGCAGATTTCCCCTACGAATTCCTGTATTTAGACATTTGCAAGAATCCTTGGAAATAACTAAACATTTTTCGTTTCCAGTTTATAATCATAAATTCAATAAGCATATTCTAGAATTCATTATTATAGATTATTGTGATGATTTATTTTGGAAACCTTTGCCCTAGCTGGGAGTTGGGCACAGGTTCATTTTATTTTCTTGCTACATTTTTACGTTAAAAGATTCTCCTCTATGTATGGGGAGTTGTGACATGAAAGTAAAAGATTTACACAATTGAATATACAAAGGAGAAATGCTTCTGTGTTTGGAAAGTCAGTCAATTCCAGAGGCCAACCAGATATTGTGTGTGTGTGTGTGTGTGTGTGTGTGTGTGTGTGTGTGTGTGTGTGTACGCGCTATGTCGCTGTTGTCGTCATTGAAATAGAATTGTTCTTCCGAGGAAAATTGTCCCCTACGGTGCTAAGACCTAAAATAAGCTCGGAGGGCGATGGCATACATTAATATGGACATTGACCGAAGTTTCCCGGGTTAAAAACACCGACTATTCTCTGATGACGTCTGGACACTAAGTTTGCTGGGGGAAGGGGAGACCATTGAATCTTTTGATTCCGAAGATATCGGAAAGCCGGCGCCAGCACTCAGGGATGGGATGCATAAGGCAAGCATCGCGACTTTGACCTTCCATCAGGATCTAGAGCAATTTGCCTTTCTTTGCCTGTGTTCTCTGTTGATTTGGAAAGGAGGGCCAAGGGGGGATGGGTAAGGCAGAGACGGGTGAAGATACGAGAACTGCTCAGTGCTGGGGGGAAGGAGAGGGGGAAGACATCCGATGCAAAAGGTGCGAATCAGGGAAGGGGGGGGGGACAGATCCGATGCAAAAGGTACGAATCAGTGGCAGAGGAAGCCCGGCATTTAATACGTTCGGAGGAGATTTGTTCTCTTGAACCACCTTCACCTGTTCCTGCTTTGCCACTCTTCTCGATCTCCTCACCCATTCCACCCCAAGGGGCTCGGGGCCCAATATGTGAGTTTGAGGAGGGACAGGAAGTGTGGGTGAGCTGGTGGGAGGGGGCGCCCCTTGTGCGCTTTTGGAGACTGCCACTGTAAAGCGCTCAGCCCCGACTTGGGGAAACCTTTCCTTTACCTGTTGAGTGTAAACACGCGTAATTGAGATCTGTTTTGGGGCAGCTACAGGGCTTTTGATTGCAAGTACAGACAGTCTTTTTATCCGCTGATCCCTGAGGCTCCTTCTCGCTGCCGGTTTCCATTGGCTTTTCAGCGTCTCCATACAGCAAAGCTAAAAAAGCATACAGGATATGGAGTTTTAGGGTGAGGCCTGGAGCCCAGAGGGACCACGCTGCGCAATTCCAGGCCTTTGGCTACCATCTGGCAAAGAGTTTTAAAGATCTGGCCAATTTTAGGTTTAAAATTAAAACAAAACGAATAACGATTGCTTAGTTAATATTCCCCTCTTCCAAGCCCCCTTTCCCTGTCACCGAATTCTGTCCGAGTCCCCGGGCTTCACACTTACCACAGAGTTTGTTTCCAATACCTCCGGTGAACTTCTGGGCAACCTGGCACCAGGCTCTAGCTGGAAGAGAAACGTAGGGGTAGGAAAGAGAAATTGAGGTTTGGAAATTTTGATCCACCTAAGTGAAGAAAGTGGGACTGGACTAAGGAAAGGTGACTAATCCTTTAAAAAGAATTCTAGCATCAGGGCCATTCACATTTAATAGACCTCTTCCTAAAATGGAGTCAGAGAGACCTCTCCCAACTTTGTTTTAAAGATCCATTTCTCGGCTCAAATTATGGGGTAAAGAATTACCTACTTCCCTTCCATTTCAATCCTATTCTCCTTCATAACCATCCTTTCTTCCAAAGGATCTCTATTCCTGGTTTCATTCATTCACCCATTCTCTCCCCCTCCCTATGTCGAATATTCTAAATAAATCACATTTCTATAGGGATTTAAGGTTTTCAAAGCGAATTCCTTAAGCACTTGGAGGTAGCTAACAATTGATTCCATTTTAGAGTAGGGTGAATGTGTTTTTCTCAGGGTCAAAGAATTAGAATCAGAGTGGAGAAATAAGATTGGCTGAGTTGAAGATTAGCGTTGCTAAATCTTTTCTTTCTCCAAGAGGTGGGGGTGGAAAGTATTCAAAAAGCTGATACTAGGGTTGGAGAGACGTTCGGGTCTCGGGGGCTTTTGTCGCATTGGGGTGAAAGGAACCCAGAGATGTAAGACACCCCTCCCCAGGAGATCCGTGAACAGAGAGGTAAAAAGAGAGCTTAGATTAAAAGCTTGATCTTTTTTGAGTCAACTGGACATAAGGTAAGGCATACAACCAGAGAACTTTACAGGCAGCAGGTGAAAACAGATTACCACCACCAACTACCAAAATCAATCAAACAAACCCTCATATCAACCCTCTTTCCCCTTAGCCCTCCTTTCAAATCGCCCCCCGCCCCGTTTCCTTTGCCCGCATCTCCAGCTCCACAGGTCGTGTCCTGGTTTTCCGGGTCCTTACCTGTGCTGGGGTTCTCCGGGTCTCCGGAGCCATCTTCGGACCCGAAGGACCAGAAGCCAGAGCCCGTAGATGCCATCCGCGCTGCCAGGCTAGTACAGGGAAATGAGAGTGCCAACTGCAGGCTAGAAGCTATCCGCTCAGTGCCTGCGTGCTTGTGCGTGAGTCTGAGCGCGTGAGAGTGTGAAGGAGGGAGAGAGCACCCTGGGGAGTCCCGGAGTGGCCGTGTGGGTGGGTGAGTGTGTCACACTCAGCAAGTCTGTATGCGTGTACTAGGTGAACAGCAGCGCCTATAGCAGCAGCTGCGCTCAGCTTGGAACCCACGCAGGGGAGGGGCTGAAGAATGGGGGAGGGGAACAAGGGGGAAGGGTGAGGGAGAGATGTCTCTTTCCAGCCAAGCAAAAGAAACCCAGGAGAATGGTTTGGGGTGCTCTGATTGAAGGAGAGTGTGACTGAAGGAAGAGAGGGAAGGGAGTGTGAGAGGCAGAGAGAGAGAGAGAGAGAGAGAGAGAGAGAGAGAGAGAGAGAGAGAGAGAGAGAGAGAGAGAGATGGGGAGGTGAAGAAAGGAAGGGAAACAAATGGAAGTATGAGGAAAGAAGGCAAGATCATGAGCGTGTGAAACGGATAGTGGTGCGCACAAGCTGGAGCAAGGGGGTGTGAGGCTCCCAGGCCGAAGCCAGCAGAAGCAGAAGTGGGTGTGTATTTGTGTTAGCTCGTCTTCCAATGATCCGCCTTTGACTTAGCAAGGGGGAGAGAACTGTCCAGGGTCCTGAGAGCAGTTCTGAGAGCAGTACTGCGCAACGCTGCTACCTCGGAACTGTTTTAGATAGACTAGCAAGCCAAGAGCTTTAGCATTCGTGAAGAGATGCTTTATTAAATCGTCTCCTCCCCCTTTATTCTTTCTTATTTGAGAACTGACTTTGGGTTACCTAGGGGATAGTCGAAAGGGGGCGGAGTAGCTGCTGAGGGCTGTGCTCCTATTTACCCCCGTACTGGGAGTTGAAGGGATGTAGTCCTGGAAATAGAGACAGAGGGGAGGGAGGGTGTAGGGGAAGGAGACGCGGTCTCAATTTGGTGAGGATAAGGTGACAGGGGAACCCCGGGCAGCTGCTGATGGCCTTTTATCAAGGAACGGGCTACCTTTTGTGACGGGGTGGAAGGGACTGCCAGGGAAAGGGGCGTGGGTGGCGCTGATGGACTCATTTCAGCTCTTTAGTAGAGTCTAATGCCAGTTTAGTGAGCCGTTTCAAACCTCAGGGGAGCGCCTTCTCTGCTGCAGCTGAACGCACAGTAGAGAGATGGACTGTATATGAAAGGCAGGAGGCTGGGGTGAGAGATCGAGGTTTTGACCGAGGCAATTAAATTCCACGCGGGAGACTGTTAATGTGGAGCCCAGGTCTGAGGAGAAGCAAATGAGTATTTCTTAAGAGGGGGCTAAAGCTCCGAGCTCCTAGACTTGGAGAGATTGGCATCTCAGGGTCATAAATTGACCTTGGCCCACAGAAGCTTCACTTGCTTTAAAGGAATAGATGCTGCTAAAGAACTAAACGTGGCATGTGCGAATGAAGCATTCCGTGAGAGAAAGAGAATAACTGAAATTCGAGGTGTCTCAAACTCAGATGTGTGACCGTTTTCCAGACTAGAACTGAAAGGCACTGTTTACAGAATTGCGGCCTACAGCCTATTGCCTTTTATTTGTGGTCATAAGAAAAAGACCACCCTCCTCCCTCTCCGTCCCTCCAAATTAAAGAAAAAAAACCTCTCCAAGTAGAGTGATACGATCCCTTTACCCATGAATGGGAGGAGAGCCCTGTTTCTGCCAGTTTGTTGAAAATCGTGTTTCCCTCTCATAAAAATGGAAGAACAAAAGTCAGATGTTTTCCCCCACTCAATGGCCCCAGAGATTTCTAGTCGGAACAAAGGGAGACAGCTCTGTTGATCAAGCCATCCTCGTGAGCTCCAACTTAGACATATAACAACTTTTTAGTTAGCTTTCTACAGCACCCACTATCCTTGAGGAGACGAATAATTAGCTATCTTTAGAGGAAGTAGTCTGTCTTTGTACATCTCTATATGTACATACATCTTTATATGTATGTTCACAGTCTACCTCTCTCTGTTCCCTGGGCACGAAGGTTATTTCTTTGGATGAAATTTGTGCTCATATTCATTTTTTAGACCCCGATACTCGGGAATTCTATTACCTCCACCATAGTTGATAGTTCCATAGACACTGACAATGTTTGGAACTGAATACTACCACCCATTACTTAGTCTTTTGTCCGACCCTTTCTCCATCTTTCAGTCTTTCCACTCTCCCCAGTAAGGTGCTTATCAGCGCCCATGGGACAAAAAAGTCCTGGACTCGAAGCCGAATAGGTTCCACAGGATGTGGATTTGAGGGACAGAGAGGGCGAGTTTATAATTTATAGCTTCTTTTGCGAGATTGGCTCGTAGGAAGTGAGGCATCTTTTGGAAAAGCTTCCACGTCAGAGGCTCTGGTTTGCTTGTTGTCCCCTTTCATTATAACCCAGTCTGGGGGAGGCCAGTGAGAAACGTGACGTGACACATTGGATTGACATTGAAGGGTCACTGGAAGGATATAGTCAGGATGACACAGGCACGACTGGGAAAGAAGAGAAAATCGTGACTGTCGGGGTGGGGTCGATTTGAATAGGCTGGAAAAGAGAAGGCAGTATCCAAGAGCCCTCTCTAATCCACCCCCAAACTCCTCATCTTCCTCGGCTCGTGGATTACAATAGTAATTTTAGCGGTCAAAGACCTTGCCGTTCGGCATTCTGTAAAAGAAGAAAGAACAGGTTTTGGGGAAAGGTGTCTTGGGCAGAACATATCTGGATCAAGGACGAAACTTCTTTATTTAAAGCTCTCGGGAAAGCTCAGCTTCAAATCTACAATGCAGAAAATTGAAATGATCCCCCCCTTCTGTGGCTAAATGCCCCGAAAAGATGCATTTCATCAAAATAAATGAAAAAAACAACAACAAAGGAGCGAGGAAACAGGTGAAATAAATTGATGAAATCTATCCTGAATTTTCAAATTTCAACACCTATATATCATTTTGTGGCAAGGATATTTTTTGAATGAAGATTCCAACTCCCCGTTTGAGGTTAAATTAACCCAAACTCTAGACTCTTTTGGATATATTAGGGATATTTATACTTTTTATTTAGAAACAAATTAATTCAGAAGCATAAGGGAGTTGAATTTATCTTTCCTTACAGAATATCCCTCCTCGACAGTAATTTTCTTTTTAAAAAATTCATTTCGGAAAATATCTGTTCTCTGTCCCTCTCTGTCTTTGTTTCAAAAGGAGGTTATAATTACAGCAATTAGTTCACAAAGGATCCCAGCCTCGAATTAGAAATACAAGAGGAGAGAAGCCCAGGGAAAAACCTTTCTAGCCTTAGTCCTAGATTAACAGCAAGAAAATCTCCTTTTTAAGCGTGAGGATGGGGATGTTAATATTGACCAAGCTTCTCTACTACTTTATTTCTCAATGTTGATTAACAAGCAAACCTTTTCCCTATTCCATTTATGTGGGTTGGGGGAGGGACACAAGGCTATTGAATGAGTACCCAGTTAGTTCCTGCCTATGCCCACTAATCAATGATCATCTTCTAGGGGAACTTCGATGCTCTCTTTTCATCTTAGAAAGGGACTGTGCCAAATTGTAGTAGACAGTCCGAAGGGAGAGAGTTGACAACCCAGTTCATTAAAAATTGAATGGATTTACAAAGGAGGGCTGGTTATAGAGCTGTTTCTTGGATTAAAAATTCAGAGTTGGTTCTTTCTGAGGGAGACTCAATCTTGAATGAGAAGAGGCAGGTGATAACTTAAAAAACCACATAGTGTGGCTTAGATGGAAGAGCCACAGTCAACTGTGGCATTGGTTTAATTGGCTAGCTTTGGTTAGATCCTCAGGAGAGAAACTTCTATGGTGTGTGTTGGGACATGGCTCACTGGGGTGGTCAGAGCTCCAACTCAAGAAGGGACTAAGTCACTTAGCTTTTCTTTCTTGGTCAGCTCCTACTCACCTTCAAGAGAGGGCCCTTGGCCTTGAGGAAAGTAGATTTACAGAATCTAAAGGGAACATAGAACAGCTGCCTCTCCCTCCCTCTTCCAGAGCCCTGGAGAGAGATAAATAAATGCTAGGCTGCTTCTTGACATGTGGTAGCCCTGGGAAACCCCAGGGTTTGGTCTTCCCCTTCTCACAGCTAGAGAGACCTGATGGCAAAAATGAAATGCCCTTAGCCAAAGAAGATTGTGCTTTGACTGTAAGCAGCATGTCAAAACCAATCTTAAAGGGCTCCTGAAAGTCCCTGAGGGGGTTTGGGTTCCTTCCTACACTATTCAGCCACTGTTATTGAAAGCCCACTAGCAGAAAGCTGAAGTCTAGGGCTATGGTATAAGTCAGATCTAGGAACCACCCTTGGGAATCTTTTGTTTTACCTTCCAAGGGAGAATAAAGGCTCCCAAACTCTTCCTGAAGTTCCTTCTCAGGCATTCTTGAGACTGAGGGAGTGGGAGATGATCCTAGACCTAGAAAACTTCTTGGGTCCTGTCTACATCTGTGTAGACTCACTGTATCTATTTCCTTTGGGTTCCCATTTCTTCCAATCCTCCCTTCTCTCACCATATTTCTTTACAATCCTAAATGAAATGTCTAACAACCTAGCTTCAGTTTTGTTCTTTATAGGTAGATATAGAAGGGTGGGCAGTTTGTTGGAGAGGTAGCCAGAAGAACCCAGAGTTACTTATATATAGCAAAAGGATCCCTTGTTGTTACTTTCTGGAATTCGACTTAATGACCAATTAAAATGAGTTACTTGCCTCATAACCAAAATTGGGGCTTTCAATTCAACAGATACATATAACAGCAAATTAACAACAAAAAAGATGTAAAGAGATCTGGACCTCATTAGCATGTCAGACTTAGAACTGGGAGTCTAAATAAGCAGAAATAGGCTTCTAAAAACTAAAAAATCTCATTCAAAAGGACTGCTCCAATGATATCCACCATCATTCTGTTTCATTTGACCTTCACCTCAAACAAAAGAAGAGCATGGCCCACCTTTCTCAGTCATAAAAAAATTAGAGTAATTCTTGAGTAGACATCAGAAAGAATGATATTCCTCAAAAGGTTCTTCATTTGTTTTGCAATTTTAATAACAAAGGAGGTGGGAAAATAATCTTATATTATCCAAAGCACTCAAACATTGCTGGAGACTTAGCCAGCTAAGGGACAATGCCCAGCCACCCAGTCCAATTGACCCAGAAGGAGGATACAATCAGGGGGAAAAGAGATATCATTCTAGACAGTCAATCTTTGAATAATGGTAGAGAAAAGGTGATGGTAAATAGTCTTGATTTTGAGTCCAGGTTTGGCCAGGGATTCATCCTCACTGCCAAGATATGGGGCTGTTTTACAAGTTAAATCAGTTATTTAAAAATTATTCAAAACATTTTTGGGAAATATTAGGGTAAGCAGTTTCTTTTGAAAGGAGAATGAAGGAAGGCCATTTATCAACTGCTCTAGCTGGGATAGAAGTTTCCAAAAGGAGTGCTCTCCCTGGTGGTCTTCTGATAGCTTGTGACAATCGAGAAAGCTATGGGCCAAGGACATGTATCTGATGTGAGAGACAATAGCAGGAAGAGAACATTGCTGGTTATGACACGTCTCACATTTTCACAAAGTCCAGAAGGACCAGGATCTCCTGATTCTCACTCACAAGGGTATTTGTCCTTTTTTAGTTGCCTTTCTATGCTCTCCAGTGGATTTTTCCCCTAGATTAAGAGGCAGGTACCCCAAATCTGTCATCTCTGAGAGCACTGGTCAGAAAGTAGGAAGGAAGGCAACACTAAATAAAGTAAGAAAACATGCCCATTCTTGGCTTCCAAAGCCAAAGGGTCACAGCAGCAACAATCCTGGCAGTGGCTAAAACTGCTGGACTAGTCGGCGGCGCTGAGAGGTTTTCCGTAGCAGTTTCCTGTAGTCATAAGGATTATCTCCTGTACCTTCTTCTCCTGAGTTTGCCATAGGCCAACACCTGGTGGTAGTGGGGTGAGAGAGAAGCACAGAGAGGATGACAATATTAAATCCCAGAGTTCTGCAAGCCAGAGTCTAGGAGACTCTTCTCCTAGAGTCATACATGGACACATGCATGCACAATTGCAATACATGCACCTATGTATCACAGTGTCACATATACATACAGATCACTGGAACACACATGTCATTATAACATACGCACACAATTGTGACACATACATGTATGTAATTGTCATAAATATATACACACATCACTGTCATATATGCATGTTATTCTGCTCGAGTTGGGTTGCTTTCCATTTCCCCCCTCTAATTAATTAGATCTAATTAATTAATGGATTATGTAATGGGTTTGCCTTCTCAAATTTCTCAAGTAGCCATACTTCAAAGTTTGATGCTGTTTGGTTTGGGGAAGTGCTCCATTGGGATATCTTTCAGGAGTATCTTTGGGACTTAAGGGTTATACCTTGCAAATTAAATTAGCATCATTTTAGATCTCTGAAGTCAATTCTCTCTAGCAGACATAATGTTCTTTTAGATACAAATACCTGGAAGGAACAGCTAATAATAACTAGCACTTATATAGCCCTTTGAGGTTTATAAAGCACCTTTTATATATTATTCCATTTTTATCCTCCCAACATCCAACTTTGAGAGAGAAAGTTTTTTTAATCTCTATTTTACAGATGAGGAAACTGAAACAGAAAGTTGTTAAGTGACTTGTCTAGGATCACATATTTAGTATCTCAGTCCTATTTGAACTCAGGTATTCCTAACTCTAGTTTCTTTGCTCTATCCACTGGGTAATTCAGTTGCTTCTATGACTGAACTGGAAGAATGGAGTAGAAGAGAGACTAATGGATGTAATTCTAGACTAAGTGGTTTTTAAAGAGAGAGGAGAAATGAACTGTGTTTCTATTCAGATGCTGACATAAGGAAAAATGTGGTCATTGTCAACTTCCATTGTTTAAATCCCATTGGACCCTGGATTCTATCTGTGCTGTAGCAGAAAAAAAAAACACTACTTAACCTTAAAGGAGGACCTAGGGTTTTTCGTCTGCTGATCACTACCTGTGACAAGACCTTGCACCTCATTGTTTTCCGTCTTGCCAATTGTGGGTTGTCTCAACTGAAAATAAGGCTGTTGTATCAGCTTAAGGGGCAGCTAGATGATACAGTGAAAAGAACATGAGATCTGAAGTCAGAAGGAGCTGAGGTCAAATCTGACCTCAGACATTTACTAACTGAATGATCCTAGGGAAGTCACTTAATCCTGTTTGTTTTATCTGTAAAATAATCTGGAGAAAGAAATGACAAACCACACCAGTATTTCTGCCAAGGAAATCCCAAGTGGAGATGGTAAGATTTGGGCATGCCTGAAAAATGACTGAATAACAAAAACCAGATCTATAGATTTAGGTTTAGAAAGGATTTTAGAGGTCATTCAATTCAATGTGACCCAGAGAGATTAGGTGGTTCCCCTAGAGTCTCATGGTAAGTAAGTGTCAAGATAGGATTAGAACATACATTTTCTTGGTATGTAGGCCAGAGATCTCTCCTCTATGATGCTTTTCATACGGTAACCAAATTTATCTTTAGGATTCCTTTCAGCTCTGAAGCCCATGATTACATATTAAATATTTCTGGTCCCACTATCAAAAATTAAGTGTTTTGCTTCTAATACTGAACTTTCACATCTATTCTTTTGCCCTCTTTGTACGTTCCATATTTTTATCCAGGCAGGTATATTGGATAATGTTTCTCTGCTTTAGTTTGCTAGTTTTCTTCTACTGGCAAACATGCCCCATGCCTAGATTTTATTAAATATTCAGGATTCTATTATACTTTTTAGGGAGGCTTATGTGGGCAGGGGTTAGACCTGGGGGAGTGATACTAAAAACACTAGTATAAGAAATTTGATAAGAAAACAGAGGCTTGTGGGAATTAAAAATACACACTCAGGAACTACTGAGTCAGAAACCTTGTCATCATACTAGGCTATTCCTATTTGTTTGATGCTTAAGTTACTAAGTTAATTTGTTTAATTTCATTTGTTTCATATGTCTTGTCCAAAGTGATTATAAGTTCCTGGAGGACAGGTATTGTCTTATATTCTTTTATCTCCACTCAAATGCCCAAAACAGAATTATGTACTATATCTGGCATCAATAAATCTCATAATCTGGCCCCATGCTATCTATTCAATCTTATTCTGTACTGCTCCTTTATATGAACTTTCTACTGCAGACAAACCATTATCACAATTTTCACCTTATGCATATGCTCAATAAATATCCACTGAAATAATAAAATAAATTATGATTGACCACTCATTATTTGGAGCCATTGAAAGGCATCCCTGCAGCAATAGATAGCAAGTCAGAGATATAATGTCTTTGCAATAAGTGAAAAGAAATGTATGCTTTGGTGGGAGACAGCACTCTCTTGAGCCAGGCACACTTATTTATGAAAGTGGGAAACAGGAAAAGGTACAGAGAGAGAAGGTAATTTTGGGACAAGGAAAAAGAAATCTAAGAAGTCTAAGAAAGGAAAAGAATATAGACAATATAATAGAAGTGGAGTTACTTTTAGGTTAGGACTCACTATGCTTAGGTTTTTAGTTATATTATACTAGCATTAGCTTTTTCTCTTTCTCATCTTCCCTTAAATCTCAAAACTTCACAAAGGTTTGTTAGGTGCCTAATACTTCTGAAACAGAATTATTAAAACTAATCGATCCTGAAGAAGGAATGCAGCCACTGAGTTGGTTTGAGGGATTCACTCAATGTCAAACAGGGTCAATGCCAAAAAAATTAGATCTAAAATGCTTCCCCAAGACCATTTGAACTCTCTCTCTTTCTCACTTTTTGATCTGATGCTCCTGCTTCCAAATAGCTGGGTACTAGAAATGAATAACCAATGGTTGATCTAAAATTATATTCACTTGGTTCTTAAAAATAATTGCATATGGCTTTTTGCTCCTGCCATTTATAGTTTTATTCATAAGTTTCCTTTTGCTTGCAATGTACGGATTATGATAAGAATATTTATCAAGAGGCAAAAGTACTGCGTTGCCTAACAATAACAACAGTTCACATTTCTATACTACCTTAAAATTTTAATGGATCTATGGTATTAGTGATGTGCATAATCTTCTCCCTTGGGGTAGCTTAGAAACCATCCATATCTTAATTCTGCAGGACTCAATTTTTCATGTTCCTCATGTATTCTTAATCTCTCCCTCCTTCCTTCTCTCTCTCTCTCTCTCTCTCTCTCTCTCTCTCTCTCTCTCTCTCTGTCTCTCTGTCTGTTTCTATATGTCTCTGTCTCCCTCTGTCTCTTTATCTCTGTCTGTGTCTGTGTCTATGTCTGTCTCTCTGCCTTTGTCTCTCTCCTGCCTTGGTCTTCTCAATTTCTCTTCCCTTTCCACTCTATCTTCTGTTTCTCTTGATTTTTGTCTCTCTGTCTCTCTCCCTTCTTCTGTCCCTTTGACTCTTCCTCCTTCTCCTCCTTTTCCACCTCCTTTCCCTGTCTCTTTTTTACATTTTGCAGGTAGCAGGGCATCAGAAAGGGTATTACTAAAGGAAGAACCAGGAGATAGTTATCCAATTGTTTTTTCTTGTATTTGATCTTTGACTAGCTAATGTCCTTTTCAGAGCACCCATTTCTCAGATTATAAACCTTAGACCATAGGGTTATGGGTCTAGAGCTGAAAGGGACCACAGAGATCATTGAATCTAATCCCTTCATTTTAGAAGTAAGGATATTGAAGCCTAGGAAACTAAAGTTATATGTTTAAGGTCATACAGGTATTAAGTAACAGAACCAGAATTTGAACTTAGATTCTTTGACACCAAGTTCAGTTGTCTTTATGCTGTACCACTTTTTTTTAGTATCATTGAAATTTGTTGCAGTATAATTATGCTCAACATACATTTTTTATTTCCATTTGAGTGTCCTACAATTCTGAGTTTTTGGAGATCGTGATATTGCAAAATTCTTAACTATATCATATTTTATTCAGAAGAACTAAGTTCAGCTTTAAGATGCATTTAAGAAGTCCCTCATGTATATGTTAAGATCACTCAGAATTCCTTGATATAGAAACATAGGCAAGATTATTTTCAATGACTCTCTGAAACAGAGATATATACAAGCTTGCCAAAATATTCACCATAGTTATGGAAGATGTCCTGGGCAACATCCCAAAAGAAGACTAGGGTTCTCCAGATATTCTTTGCATGGATGATGTGTTGATTGCATCAGACACTGGAACATTAAAGGACTTTCTCAATGAGCTCTATAATTACTCAAAAAATCCTATCAACTGAACAATCCTCATGATACAAATCAAAGAGATGAAGAAGATATATTATCTAGATTGTGACTTAAAGTTGTGTAGCCATTTCACAGTTAGTACATCAATACAAAATATTCAGGGCAGTCACTGTTGATGGACCATGAACTGGACCCAGTGTTGAATGGAAGGAGGAAAACATACTAGATTGCATTTGGGAAACCGAATAGAGCTTTTAATGATCCAAACTGCTACTGACACAAAAATCCATTTTCTTCACACCAGTGTTTCTCAATGACATTTCTACAGCTCTTTATAAGTTTTTAAAGCAATTTCATGCGTATTGCCACACAGTGACCCTCAAAATAATCTTCTGAGGCAGATCCAGATATGATTCCCATTTTACATGTGAGGCAGAGAGAAGTGAAATAACAAGTCCACATTCATGTATCTACATACCGAGGTGAGATTCAAACCCAGGTCTTTTCATTTCTAAGTTGTGTTTTTCACATTCTATCAAAACAATCTCTTTTGCTTAAGCAATAAAACTGCAAATGTGAAAATGGTAGCTAAAGGTTTGTTACCTTTCATCAGCTTTAAAACATGAGTTCTGGAGTTCTGTTCGTGGTCTTCTCTCTCTCACGTAAGGTTTATGTTCTTTCAGTCCAGAGTGACTAGTTGAAAATCCTTTGTAATAGAAGTCCTCTAAATCTAGCACTTTTCCCTGACTGTAAATGAACACATATGCCATAGTATCAATTCTATTTTCATTTTACTTAAATTACAGAGTAATTATTTAGTTTCCTTTCAATAACTAGAATTTAGGAGTCATACATATGGTAATAAAATGGCAGAAATCTGACAATGTACCAAAATATTTGTCCTATATCACGGATTTTTAAAGCATTTCTCCCCCCCCCCATTGTACTTGGTCTTCAAAGGGAGTTCCTATGTCTTGGTTATATTCTAATATGGTATAAGCACATGGGAGTATGTTTTCCCACTTTAATGTTTTGAATTTCCATAAATTTTTTTTTGTTGGTTCATAAGAAACAAAGTAGTTGAGGTCAAATTGGAAGTAAATTTCTTTCATTCCCTCATCCACATGTATCATTCCCTCAATCACATGTGTCATTTATATCCACAAATACATGTATAATAGTGATTCAGAGACTCTGACAAATTATTTGCTGGATCATCTCAGCAGAAGTAGAGATAAAACAGATTTCAGGGAAAGTGATTGTTTGATTTTTGAAATGTACAGTGGTTCTAGCCTACAGAAAATGTGGCAGAGGGGTTTGGAGTAGCCAGATGGAATGAAAGCTGCTGATCACTGGATAGCATATTTTCCAAGTATTCACATTATGCTTTCCATCTGTAACATTAGTATACACATGCAATTTCTTACTATCTGTGGGACCATGGACAAAGTCACTAAACCTCTTTAATTTCCTCATGTGTAAAATCAGGGAGTAGACTAGATGGTTTCTGAGGTCCCTTTCAGCTCTAGATCTCATATCTAGAATGCATAAACAAATCACTTATTCGTAGCATCATCTTGGAATGTTTTTTTTTATCAATTCCTCCATAAGTGAATTTTTGTTAATTTATTGGGGACAATTCCAAGTTAGTAGCTGATGGCTGATAAGTAAAGACTATGGTATAATGTTGGAATAATAAAACATCAATTGATTAGAATGTTCAGGGAGTGAACATTCTCTGGTGAATTGATTGCTCTGGTTAATTGGAGCTTAATCATATCACTCCCTACCAATTTTCTAGTTATTATTGAATATTATTTAAAAACACATAATTTCACATTTTTACTTTATTAAACACAGAATACTGAAGGTATCAGAATGGTTGTCATATAGTAGGCACTTTAGTGCATTTGGTAATGCTTTCTTATTCATTCATTTAATCTTTCTATGACTGCATCCTGAAGGGATACACAGTACTTTGTAAAGAGTATACTTCAATCCTTCAGAACATTATTGATTTCATCAATGCAGATTCTCTCTCCACCAATACAGATGGAAATCCCTTTGTTTTAGGAGATGATTTTCATGAATTGTTGAGATTGAAAAATTAATCACCTAGTGGCCAGTCTTCTAGTGATGAGAGTCCCTAACCTTAGCTAGATTTATCCACTGGCAAAAATATACAGTCCATCATTGAGGTTGTATACCATGCCTTCCAAACTCAATATTACTTGTCAAAACTTTTATTTTGCTTCCATGGTTTTGGAGACCTCAAATTCACCACCACACTATGATGATGTGCTGAAATAGGACTTTAAGAGAGGTTGTATGTAATATACTTTAAATAATAACAGCATTTATAAAGCACTTTAAATCTTCAAAGCATTTTTATATAAGTTATATCATTTGATCCTCACAACAACCCTGTGAGGTAGGTGTTAGTATTGTCTACACTTTATAAGTGAGGAAACAGAAGCTTAAAGAGGTTAAGTTACTTGCCTGGCTTCACACAGCTAAGATTGGAGGCAAGATTCAAAATCAAGTCTTCTTGACTCCATGTCTAGCACTCTAACCACTGTGGCATCTGAAGGTAGGAGGGCTTGGAATGAATGCTTGAGAATTCTAGAATATCCCCAGATGATAGTTACTTAAATTAACAATTGATATGAATTTCTTTCCTTGTGATTTACATTTTGTTTCTAAAAGTTAAATGCATATAAACATTCCAATTAATCAGTTTTACTGTAGTATCTTTTTCCATGAATGTCTATTTCAATAAAAAGACTATATAATCTCTTCTCATGGTCTTTTTAAAAAAAAGATAATAAATTTACCTTGAGCAAAAATGGAAGCCTGTAAGTTAAAAGCTATAAATTATTGGTTTGAAGAAATGGTTTATTATTTAGTTGATAGCACTTAATTTGGTCTGCTGTTTAATCATTTTTATTTTAGAATCTTTGTACTTCAACAAAAAATTATTTTGTTCTTTAGATTTATAATTCTTAGATGCTTAAATTTTTTTTCTAAATGTTTTCCTTAAGCATAATAGGTAATATTCCATTGTCTTTAAAATGACATATTCCTTCTTTTTGGAGGAATCCAATTTGATTAATTGGTAGCAAATGGAGAAGCTAGGGTCTGTGTAGTTGTACCCAGGAGACTATAAATATTATTCTATATTTTAGTATTTTAGTGAACCATGAGTTCCACAGCATAGGTTGCTTGATCTTTTCCCTTCTTTATAGAGATAGGGGACAATGAGTGTGAAATAATGACATATTAAAGTCTTTAATTGGTATGTTTTCTTGGTTTTACTCAGATGCTTTAATATGTTTCTTTTTAAATTCTTTCTTCCAAGGTGTATGGTTTACTGTGTAAGGGGAAAAGAGATTGAAAGAGAGTCAGAGAGTGAGGTGATGTAAAACAAAAGGTTTCAATCAAAATTAAAAAAAAAGACTATGATTAAAACTTTGTACTGTTTCTAGGGAGCTGGCATAAGTGCACTATAATCTGCAGGGTCTTATTTTGTATTCTATCAATTTGACTTGACATTCTTAGACCCCAAGGTTTAAGAATTAATTAATCTAATTACTACTACTACTACTACTACTACTACTACTACTACTACTACTACTACTACTACTACTAC
>JAJPUD010006948.1:39310-95612 GCA_023553655.1 Myrmecobius fasciatus
ACTACTACTACTACTACTACTACTACTACTACTACTACTACTACTACGATTACTACTACTACTATGACTATGACTATGACTATGACTACTACTCTGACTACTGTTACTATGGGATTTAAACTTGAGAACTGTAAGTCAAACCCAAGTGAATGAACTCTCTTATACACAGACACCCCCTTTAAGACACACAGACACACACACACAGAATTTCAAAGAAAGAGAAAAAGAGAGGCAAGAAAGGAATTTTGTAGGGACAAATGGGCTACATATTTATAAGAATTTTCTTTTTATAGATGAAAAGATCATATTTCAATAAATCAATAATAATAACATATGACATTTTCATAGAAAACAGTGGGAAATATTCTCAATATATAGCCATGAGGTTTGATATTATGTAGAATTATAGTTAGCAATTTTTAAGTTTGAGTCATTTCACAAAATACATCTTGGAAAAGCAGCACAAGACATATTTTGAAGAGACATGTTCTATTGCTAGCAGTGAGAATGGGATGGGGAAAGACCCTGTGATACTGCTCCTGCTAGAGTGTGGAACAGGATGGTGTAGACCAGATAGAAGCTTATCTAGGATGTGCTGAGGTAGGGATATGAGTGAAGAGGAAATTTATCATCTGGTAGCTTCTATTTTAACTGATTGTTTTTGGTAAGTGGGTGCTAAGTTTGGTTGTGTCTAGCAGTTGAAGGATATGAAATATTTTCAGGATTCTAAATTTCAGTGCTCTGGGTCAATAGTGCAGAGCAACTATTATGACTTTGATGAATATTATACTTTTAGTATGCATGAAATGTATTATGCTGGGAGTAAACTGTATTCTAAATTTAACTAAATAAAATCAATGATTCTTTCACATAATTTGATTTAAGAATTTATGAAAGTAAAAGTATATTTTTTGGACAGAATTTGACTTATACATGAAAAAATAATGATTACCTGTTTTTCCGTGGTCTTCTTTTCTCTTCTTGGATTGATTTCTAAAGAAAATAAAAATTTTAATTTTAACAAATTTTAAGGTCTACCTTATTAATATAACATTGGTTTCTTTTGAAGTTGCATTAGTTATATTAAAACAATAAGGCATTTAATATATTTTTAGTTTGCAATTTTTGTCTGGATCTGTGATATAAGAAAATCTCATTAATTGTAGTACATAATAAAACTTTATTAATTTAAACTTTCCTATTTCTGAAATTATGATCATTTAGACAGTGAGTATGTTAAAATGAACCTTTGTACTATTTGTGGAAGAACATTACAAGATAAACTAATTACATAAAGAAGGTTGGAAAGGAAATGTTTATCAGTTAAAAAGACAGAATTTTAAAGAAATTTAGAAAAAATCCATTTTCAAATACAAAAAAAATGGATGGCAGGCTGGTGTAGGCTAGTGCTTTGATATAGTATTTATATAATCACTTTTTTCTTTTACTTTAATAGGTTGTCTCTCTGGAAGGTTAATAGCAAACTTACCTCGAGTTACTGTTTTTATCCAGAAGCAATGAAACAGCATTTCTTTAAAAGCATTCTTTAATTCAGATTTTTAGCTATTTTAGATAGTCTCTCTCATTTGATTTCCATTCTTTCCCTTTAGTGCAGTTGATTTTATAATTTTATATTATATGTAAGAATAAAACATGCTTAATTTTGAAGCAAATTAAAAAAAACCACTTTTTTTCCCCAAACCAAGAAATTATAGCCAAAGATAAGAAATTAAGAAGCTAATGTTCTTGTCCCAAATAGAAGAGAATAAAATGTTCTTTTCAAAAAAGACCTTTAGGTGCCCTGGTTTTCAGTTTCCTCATTAGCAAAATGATGGAACTACTCTATTGGATTGCTAATATTTCTTAAAGGTCTAAAATCCTAAATTTCCTATAATTTTGTTATTTTAAGTGGGAAGCCTATGGAAACCATGATGCCAGCAGATAATGGACAATAAATATTTTAATTATTGAAATTTTACATCAAAGAACTTAGTGAATCAAGTCAAATATTGGAAGTCATTGGATAATTCTCAGATAGAAAACCAATAAACAAATATGTTAACTAAACTTCTATAGTCTATGTAATAGTTCCATTTCAACCTTGTGCCAAATATCATTGTTCTTTGCCTCGAACTAAAATCAATCACTGCTTGATGGCTTGAAGCTCTATGGTATGTGTTTAATGTCATGATATTAAACACAGGTGCTTAGTTGTATGTCACAAGACATACATTGGAGAGCTCTGTGTCTGTCTTACATACAAATAATGCCTTCCTGCTAGAGAAAATAAATACTTTTTTTCACCTTGTACTAGTGGAAGATAATCTTTTAATTATGCAAAGTACCAGCAGATACCAAGGTGACTGACACAATACAAGTGCAAGGTAATAAATAAGAGCAATTAATAATGATTTGTTCATATCTGGGCAATTTCCCAGTAATTTTAGAGACACTTTAAATCTCTTTCTCTTTCTCTGTCTCTCTCTGTCTCTGTCTCTGTCTCTCCCTCTCTCTCTCCCTTTCTCTTTTCCTCACAAATAAACACACATCCACACACACAATTTGTTATTTTGGGGATGCTCTAATTTTTTGAGTGAGATAAACAATTCTGCATCAATTACATTTTTATAGGCTTCTGGAGGGAGTGAATAAGAGATATTGATATTTATATACAACACTATGATACCATCCATTGAAGGAAACTAAAAAGTCAAATTATGCAACCAGGACCCTTCCTTCTCTTTCCTTAATTCCCATTGTTTAACTTCTTCTTTTAATGCCTTATGTCAGTTTGTGCTTACATACTACACAGGTGTGGGAAGAGCATTGGATTTCGAGGCAGAAGGCTTGTCTGATATCTCTGAACCATTTCTTTCATTTTAAAATTTACAATATTTACAATTTGTATGACTTTAAGCAAGTTGATTAATTTCTTTCAGCCTCAGATTACTCGTATATAAATTTTAAAAAAATGATCTCATGTTAGGAGATGCCTGGGTGTAAATTCTGACTCTAACTAAAAATAATGTGACCATGAGCAAGTTGCTTAACCTTTTGAGCCAGTGTTTCCTCTTCTGTAAGATAAGGATGATAATACCTAGAATACTGATATCCAAAGTTGTTGTGAGGTTCAAATGAGCTACTGTATGTAAAGTATATAAGTTTTATAAAGTATACCATTACTGTATGTATGTAAAGCTACATACGTACCAGTTATTACAATTGCCTCTAGCCTCCAGCAGTCCAGTTGACACTGCTATGGACCTGTTTTAATGTTGTAACCCTGGTGACTTCCTGCAAGAGGTGTGTTTTCTTAGTTCTATATATATTTAATGAATAAATAACACTTGATCTTGGTGTTTTTGTTTTCTGAATCCCAGAGTGTCAAGCTGAATGATGTGAACAAGCTGAATGACAAGAGCCAAGTTTCTGTTACATAAGCCAGCAACAAACAGAAAATTGCCCTTGAAAATTGCTCCAAAGCTGGTTGGATTGCTTTGTTCATAACTAAGGGCAAAACTTGACTCTAAGAAATGACAATTCTAAATTAGTCCTTCCCTTATAGAAATTCACAGCACAGAGAATTCTACCCAATCACTGAATTTTTGCTTAGAGAAGCAATATTATGGCCCAGCTTTTAGAAAGACCACAAACAGAGAGAAAAAGAGAAAAAAATGTTTTCCTTTATGTCAGAAAAAGATTTCTTTCGAATTCAAGAGGTGCTTTTTGCACAGTCCTTTGGAGGAACTCTCTCCCACCCCTGAAAAAAAAGTATTTTCTATTAGAGTAAGGACTTTGTAGATATTTTATGTTCATTTTTTCTATGTACATCAGAAGATCATAGGTTTATAGCTGAAAAGGACCTTAGAGACTATGCATTTTTAAAATTTAATATTTTTTAAGGCCATCATTTTTGCAGATGGGGGTGGCTAGGTGGCTCCATAATACACAGAGTGCTGAACCTGGAGTTCAAATCTGGCTTCAGACATTTGTTTGCTGTCTTATCCGGAGTAAGCTACTTAAACCTGTTTGTTTCAGTTCCTCATTTGTAAAATAAATTAGAAAAAAAATGGCAGTATTTTTGCCAAGAAAAGCCCAAATGGGGTCATGAAAAATTGGACATGACTGAAACGACGGAACAACTACAGCAACAAAAACAACATTTTTGCAGATATGGAATCACCTCCCCATTTTTCAGGTGAGGGAATTGATGCTTGGAAAGGTTGAATTGATGTTTAGGGTCACACAAAATAAAAGTCTGAAGCAGGGATTTGAATCCAGTTCCTCTCGACAACAAATCCATGCTACTTCTTACTGTACTAGGCACTATGAATGCAAAGACACTAACGAAATAGCTCCTGCATTTAAGGAACTAATATTTTATTAGTGGAGAGTGGAGAAGACAACATGTACATAGAAGATTAGATATATAACATACATGCAAAGTAATTTCTGGCAGGGGAGCACTAGCATTAATCTGATACAAGATCAGGATGGATTTCTGGTAGGAGATAGTCCCTGAGCTGAACTTTGGAGGAAGCTGGAGATCTAATGGAGTGCAATTAAGAAGTAAATATATACCAAGCATGGTGGGCAGTTTGTACCAAGTCACAAAAATGGTAAGTGAAATATCCTATTCAGGGAATGGCAAAAAGATTAATTTAATAAATGAATTTAATGAGGCTTTTCTTAAGTATTTGTTGACTTGAATTGAAGGAGTGGAGTGAATCAAAGAACTCTGTAGTGAGTTAAAACTCTTTGGCCAATAAGGATCAACCTTTCTTTTCCCTAACAACCTACAAAGACTTCTGAGTCAAAAGCAGTTTCTAAACCTTTTGTTACCTCAAATTATGTTGCCTATTATCCATTTTTATTTTAGTAGTGTAGGGAAACTCTACTTATCTGGAAATTGGATTCCTAGCCACTTCAACCATCTGGAAATGGGCAATGATCCAGGAAAAGAAGAGACCAAAGTTATTAGACAGCTCAAATAGCTGGTCAAGTGGTTTTGAAAGGGATACAAAGAATCAAAGAAATATAAAGAAACTGAAATATCATCTCTTTTAATCCTCTCATTTTAGGGAAGAGAATAAACAAAAGGAATAAACATTTAGATAGCACCTATGTGCCAGGTACAGTACTAAGTGTTTTGTATAAATAATATCTTATTTAATCTTCCCAACAATTCTGGAAGATAGGTACTATTATTATTCTCATCCACTGCATCACCAGCTGCCTAGAAAAAAGGAAAATGAGGATCTCAGTTATTAAGTCCCAGTAACATACCTAAAACCACACAGCTGATTGGTGGCTAAGGAGGGACAAGAAATCATTTGTACACTAAATGCTGTGCACTACAATTCCTGCACTTTCCTCTGCAGGGTAGTTCCTCCAGGTTTTTAGTATATCCAATTCATTCTTAATTTAAAACAATTCTAACAAGCTTGGTTTTTTTGTTTCTTAGCCAGTAGTAGATTGGAAACACAATTTGAAGTGTTCATGTAAACACATGCAAAAGTTATAAAAATCAGATGAAAACATTTCAAAGGTCATTTAATGGGTAGAGAAATAATCTCATAGATTTCAATAGTCCCTGGAGGCAATGATAGCCAGTATAATTTTTTTTTTTTTTTTTTTTTTTTTGCTGAGGCAATTGAGGTTAAGTGACATGCCCAAGGTCACACAACTAGGACAAGTTAAGTGTCTGAGGTCAAATTTGAACTCAGGTCTTCCTGACTTCAGGGCTGGTGCTCTATCCACTGCGCCACCTAGCTGCCCTTCCAGTATCATTTTAAATGCTTATTCTTGTGACCCTGGGCAAACAAAAGCATAAATTAGACTGTTTTGTGTTTAGGAAAACTAGAAAATATGAAAGATACTTTATAAAGATTTGCATGAATTTACATCTACTTTTGCATCAAAAGAGTATAGAATTATTTAAAAAAAGGGTTTTTTTTCCCCTAGGAGGATTATGTAGTTGTTAAATGAACATAGACCATCTCTTGCCTTCATGATGGCAGTTAAATACAATGATACTATATAATTTTTATTTGTAAGAATAGTTTTTAAAAATGTTTGATATTTTATTTGTATTACTTTTGTTCTGACTGCTTCTCATGCCTGGAATGCTCCCACTCCCTACTGAGCTTCTTTTTTCCTTCAAGATCCATCTCTGGTGCTAAATGCTCCATGACATTTTCTTTGATTCTTTCTCTCACAGTTGTGAAAGCAATTTTCTTTGGAAGCTCTCCTTTGACTCTTTCTTGAGTCCTTACTATATCCTCACTTGTGTCACACTTATTTGTGCATATCCCTTCCCCTCTCTCCTCTACTAAACTCTGCACTTCTGGAAGGAATGAAGTGCATTTCTTTTTCATCTTTGTACTTCTAGTACATAGAACAACTTATAAGGAGGGAACATTTTACTGCTTTTTGAGTTTAACTGAATTTGGTCCATGAATCAATCTTAAACCTTGGTTTTGAAAGGAATGTCATAGTTACCAACTGCCTAAGCTATTTCAAAATAATCTAAAATTCTTGTTTTTAATAATGATACTTATATATAGAGACAAAGGTAAGGTCCTTGAGGGTAGAACTTTATATCATTAGAGCTAAAGAATTGTAACTTTGGGTAGAAGTAGCCTCATAGCTGGCATATGAAATGAGTGACTACAGACCCCCCTTTTAAAACAAATCCCTAAATTTATTCAATGAAAAAATTGTAAAAGCCATCTTTGAAAGATTTCAGAACTCTGATTAATATAGTGACTAATAAGCATTCCAGAGGATTGATCATGAAGCATATTTCTTTCCATCTTTTGACAGAAAATTATTGGAGTAGAGAGGTAAAATGAGATGTATGTTTTCAGACACGGCCAATGTATGTATTTATTCTATATGACTTTACTGGGAAGATTAGAATTGTGGAGACTAGAGATGTAGTTATGTGATGCCTTGCTCTCCTTAAAAGGAACCATAAAGATGTATCAGTAAAGTATTTAAAAATACACAGAAGAGAAGAGAAGGAAGGTGAAAGGGAAACACAGGTGGGACAGCTCTGGAACATTCAGAATTTATTATTCAACAGTCTATATTCATGTTTTCATGAACAACAAATTCTCTTTTCTGTTCTTTGCACATAGAAATGCTTATATCTGCTTGTGTTCATCAAGTTTAGAAGACAAAGAAATAAAAACAGAAGAAATGCCAAGATCTTTTTCTGATTCTGGTGTTTATATTATAGGCAGTCAATATGTATGGATCCTGAGTCTGATATTTATCTCCAAGTGATAAAACTGGAGATGTAGATGATAGTAAGCCTTTCATAGCTGGCAAAGAGAAAGTTAGAGAAGTATGATATGATAGAATGCATGTGTTAGAGTTCTAAGTAACATATAATCATTAATATATACCTTCAAAATCAACTTGATGGGTGGTTCAAACAGTCATAGAGCAGGAAAGAATCTCACAAAGTCTGACTCCATTTTCAAGATGAAGAACCTGAGGTGGGGGGGCACTAAATGCCCCATGTCATATGAGTAGCAAGTTGAAGAGACAAGACTTGAACACAGGTCCTCTGCCCCCAAATTCAGAGCTTTTTGAAAGCTATTTCATAGACTGATTAGATCTTTAATCTTAGGAAGAGCCTTTGATCTCATCTGCTCAACATCCATCATAATGATATTTAATGGGAATGGAAATCAGCTTAATCTATCATTTTGTTGCTTTTAAAATAGCTCAATAAGCATCATTTGTCACTTAATGTCTGCATTAATGGAAATCTTATATATTGCTTTGAAATGTCTTACCCTAAATCTCTGCTTTTCCTTTTATGTCTTTGTACATCTAGGTGTCAGCCCAGCTGCATCTTATTCTGGACAGCAGAGAAAAATCAATACACATCTTACTCTGAACCAAGGCTTGTTCATGACAACCAAATACAAATACAAAATCCCCTGGAATTGCATGCTTTCTTGGACTCTTCTGTGATTGACTTTTTTGCATGTTTAACAAAACCAAATGCTGATTTTACATGAATGCTTCTTAAAGAACAATATTAATGCTATAGTCCTGTGATCTGTGAGTGGAAAATTTCATTTGGATCTGTATATGGATTGTTTTTCTTTGTTTAAATGCTCTAATAATGATAATCCTCCTATTTATATAGCACATACAAATGATATGTACAATGACCTTGTGAGGAAAAGAAGGGCTGATAAATGTTTTTATTTTTAGAGATGAGAAAATTTATATTTACATTCTTCAGGCTATAGTTAGTGCATGTCTGTGACTGAACTTTGACTGAAAGGTCTGGTAGCCCCTTGGCTTTGGGAGAAAACAAAGAAGAGGAACAGTAAAGGTTCTATGTGTATTCCAGGATGTGGAAAGATCCAAGCTGAACAATTAGCTAGTTTTACTTGAGTGTATTTTCTACTCATAAGACATATATTTCTTTAGTGGAATGAAATATAAATTTGTGTGGGTGTGTATACACATTGTCCATGTATGCATGCAATTCATGTCTCTATTTCTTAGTGATTTTCATTATCAGATTTAAAAAGTTAGTTTGGCTTCTCCCTTCTCCTATCTTGTAGGTAGATGATTAATACTTGCAAAAAGGACACAAAATTATTCATAGGGCAGGATGTGGTGCAGAGCACCCTACAGATCTTAGGGATGGCTCCAAATGGGGATAAAGGTAAATTCTGACTGATAAATATTCTTTGGGAGTATTGTGATTGTCAGGTGTGGTATTAGGTATGAGTAGAGATGCCCATATGGTATGATATGAGAGGCAACAGAAAGATCCACTTTTTCAAAATTATCTCTTTGAACCAACCCACAGTTTTAACTAAATTTCTCACCACTAACTAATTCCTTTGGGTTAAGGCATTTTTCCCCTGGAAAACTCTCCTTAAAGTACAAATTCTTCTAGGGGAGGATAATTTATCAAGGCATTAATTATCACGAACATCTCAATATACATTATTTTTCATAAGCTGAGACCAGAATCCTAAGTAGATGGGACAACCAAAAAATAAGTTTTGATGGGAGATGAGACAAGAAGAAAAGGTATGGAACATGAAGCACTATTGTGATAAAGGATAAGGAGGTAAAGACACTGAAAGGGAAATTAGAAGGGGGATTTCAAAGACAATCTTTGTATTCTCCATAATTTTGCCAAAGACTGGCCTAAGCTACAAGAATACTAGAAGGCAGTGCTATTATAATAAGCACAGTATCAGGGGAAGAGGGTTAATACTGTCAATATATGGTCTAACCTTTTTTTATTACAGCTGCAACCTTTACACCTGACTTCAGTGATTCCTATGGGTTGAATTTTGCAACAAAATAGAATTTTAAAACTGGAAGAGCCTAGATAATTACTTACATGTAACAGATAATAATATGTGGAGTCTTCAGGATTATTTAATGTTTTGGGTTTTGATGGTCGTCTTGGAGGTCTCAATATTTTTGGCTCTTCTTTAGACACACCTACGACAAAGGTATTGCAAAATAAGCATTTAGGTTTAAGATTTATAATTTAAATCATTTTCATATTTCATATGGAAATGAATTTATGCATCCATTTGAGACTGAAAGT
Organism: Myrmecobius fasciatus; assembly: GCA_023553655.1. Classification (NCBI taxonomy): domain Eukaryota; kingdom Metazoa; phylum Chordata; class Mammalia; order Dasyuromorphia; family Myrmecobiidae; genus Myrmecobius; species Myrmecobius fasciatus. The sequence goes on from JAJPUD010006948.1 coordinate 48,915, forward strand.
GATAAAACAGGGATTGGGATGCTTATGCCCACTTGCTGACACTCCTCCTCCGATCCATACCATCCTATCTATTGTCTATATGATGGCCTGAGGTTAGTAGAGGGAAGGAAGAGGAGAAGGTAGCTGAGGAATAAAATGTGGATAGAGCACCAGCCCTAGAGTTAGGAGGACTTGAGTTCAAATTTGACACCAGACACTTAATACTTACTAACTGTGTGACCCTGGGCAAGTCACTTAACCCCAATTGTCTCACTTCTAAAAAGACATGGAAAATAACATGGATAGACTCTAGAATTCCTTGTCTATAGGTAGTAAATAATAAGTCCATAAGTGATATGTTTTAATTAAGTATATATTCTTTTTAAAAATAAAGGCAACAAGCTTCTGGAAGTTGGGTATTGATGCATAAAATATCAACACTAAAGAAAAACTACAATTTTGGAATATTACCAAGAAAATAATGTAATATGTGTCCCTATTTTTTCACTACCTAATTCCCTCTTAGGTTCCTGGAATATGGCTTCTAAACTCTTGAATCTATTCAAATTATCTTCTCAAATTTATTAAGTTCACAGAATATTAGGGATACCAAAAGCCACTATGAACCCCCAAAATGAATGCCCCTTTCAAAATAGTCACTTAAGAGAGTCTTCCTTGCCATTAATAATATTTTGTACCATTTCCTCTTTGGTCATCATCCTACTTTATTCCACACTAGAGAAACTCTGTAGACTATTCTGGGCTCTGCTAGGTAAGATTTTACTTTATTTTGCCAGAACAAATCCTCTATCACACTTCTTGGCCACAAGCTCCAAACAATGCCTCCAGGTGAGTAGCCCCATTCATTTTCCCAGCTTCCTCTAATGTGTTGTCTTCCCCTTTAGAATATAAACTTTAGCTTTAGGGTATAGATGGTTTTGCTTGCTTATATTTATATTTCAGCACTTAGCACAGTTCCTGGCACATAGTCAGCACTTAATAAATGTTTTCATTTTAAAATTTCATTTCTAATACATTTTATATTCCATATGGATTTCTGTTTTAACCTTTTAATTTTTCTTTCTTGGGTTTCAATTTTCTCTTCTAATATATTGTCAATTCTTTATGCTACTAAATATTGCTGGAACTTTCTTCAGGACAATCAGTACCATTACATTTATTGTAACAAGTAATTTTGTTAACAGGACTAAACTATCAAATCACATCTGAGTATTCCCTCAGTTGGAATCAGCCTCAAATAATTATTTTTATACACTTTGGCAAAAATAGTCAAGTAAAATGTTAATTTATGTTTATTCAACTATCACATCATCTAACAGTTGTACAGACGTTGCTACACAATTGGATAAATTCAATCTGTCATAGGCTCTGGTGCTGTTGGTAAGTGATATCTGATGTAGGTTGGCAATGGGTTGTGAATGCAAACAATGAGTCAGTGTAAGAAAGAGACACAGATGCCAGGAAGTCATCAAACAAAATAGCTTACATATACATTGTAACTTTTGGAAAAGAATTAGATAGAATATGTGTTACTGTTTTAAAAAAAATCACTCATGGTCCTTTTTCATAATGTTTTATCGAGTCTGTCTCTGCTTTACTGTTCCTGTTGCCATCACTTTAAGTCAAGTTATTTATCACTTTTATCATTTAATACCGTAATAGCTTCTTAGCACCAAAATGTTCCAGTGGCTGTCTACATAGACAGCAGCTGGCTGTCTATGGAATAAAGTCCAGACTCCTTGACCTAAAATTCGAGGTCCTCCATTAGGTGGTCCCAACCCATTTCTCCAGCATCATTTCTTGTGAATCTTGTACTTAAAGTGAATCTTCTATTCAAACCCACTGTTACAGCCACTATTGTCTGTTTTCCAAGCAAAGAAATCATACTTTTCCCCTATTTGTCTTCTCTTACGTGGTATCATGCATAGAACACAGGGTCAAGTGTCAGGAAGATCTGATTTCAAATGTGACCTCAGACAGTTACTAGCTGTATGACTCCGGACAAGTCACTTAATCCTGTCTACTTCGGTTCCATCATCTGTAAAATGAGTTGGAGAAAGAACTATTCAGTCCCTTTGCCAAGAAACCTCCAAATGCGGTCATGAAAAGTTGGATATGACTGAACAAAAACAACAAAGTTGATCCCTCTCCTTTTCTTATTAGCACTGGACATGTGTGTGCCAGTGTATTGTGGGCACAGAATAAGAAGGGGGGTTTGGAAAGCTAACATAAGGCTAGAATGAGGGATAGAGGCCAGATATGAGAGTGGGACAAGCCTGGGGTGGTTGAGGCAGAGTTGGGATTCAGGAGCAGGTGAATAGGTCAGAGTATTTGTATATCTATAGGGTCATGTCATTACTGAAAGTTCAACAGAACCATCCCAGGTATCAAAGCTCTGAACAATAAAGGGAATGAGCAACAATCAGGACCTTAATACTGATCCCAGGTTATGCTTCAGTCTAGTAACTCATATTAATTTCATGTTTGGGAGATAGTTAGCTTGGAGTCTGTAAAAGTGGAGCCACTTGGTAGCATCTGGCATTGTGCAAGAGGAGGTAAACAAAAGAACCAATGCTTCTTAAGGCAACATGGTAGAGTAAGGAAAGTAACAGATTTGGAGCAGAATAATGGTCTTGACATTTGAGCAATTCACTAAACTAGTGTCTCAGTTTTTTCATCTGAAGAATGGGGCAATGCCCATAGTATTAATTTCATAGGGTTATTATGAGGTCTCAGTGAGATAAAGAATGGAAATCACTTTATAAATCTTGAAGTGGGACATGTTATCTAATATAGAAACAGAGAGAGAGAGAGAGAGAGAGAGAGAGAGAGAGAGAGAGAGAGAGAGAGAGAGAAAGAGAGAGAGAGAGAGAGAGAGAGAGAAAGAGAATCTCCAAGGTTTTGGGGAAGTTTTATGCTTTAACAGCTTAAAATTGCACTGAGACTTTTGGGAAACACTCTATAGATATGTATTTATACATATGCTGATGTCTACAGTGCCAGCTGATCTGCAAGTCCTGACATAAATGATCCTGATAGTTCTCTTCTATGACCTATCCATTCTTTAAGACTTAGCTAAAGGTCCCACCTCTATAGCATGAAGTTTTTCTCAATCATCATAGCCCAAAGTGCTTCTCCCCACTCAACAACTACACCATTTTTTGTCCATGACACTCAATTGGAACCTACTCATCTATTACCTTACACTGATATTAATTTTTCCATATGTGCAGACATTGTTCTTTAGTAAGACTTACTGTTCCTAAAAAATGGAACCATGCCTTATATATCTCACTATCTCCTATAGTGAAGGCAGTTATATGGCACAGGGGATAGAGTGGAGTCAGGAGAATTTATCTTACTGAGTTCAAATCTGGCCTGAGACACTTGCCCAAGACTGGGCAAGCCATTAATCCTATTTGCCTCATATCCTCATCTGTAAAATGAGCTGGAGAAGGAAATGACAAACAACTCAAATATTTTTTGCAGAGAAAACCCCAAAAGGGATCATGACTAAACAACATCCTCTCCAGTCTTTAATATGATGCAATTCACACAGTGGGCACTCTCCAAAATATTCTGTTGACTGATTCCACCTCCTGAGTGACCCAGCTCTTAATATGAACATAGAGCTGAGCAAACTGCAGGTGCTCAACAAATACTTACATTTCCATGTAGGAACTGAATTTGTGATTCAGACATTTAAGTATATAATACAAAGTTTTATTTTGAAATTCATAATTATATTAGCTTCATTAAAATGAACAAAATATGATGAAATATACTTCTGCAGTAATACAAAGACAAACTGGAAGCTCCTTGCTTATTAATGGACTTAGATTTGCATAGAACACAATTCTTTGGGTTCTTGAAATATATTGCCCTTAAGATGTCATGAAATCAATGGGTGTACATCAGTGCTAATTTTCAGTAAACAGAGTCAGTTGATAATATCCTTTTTGAGGGCCAGACTACTATTATATATTTGACAATACCCACCCATTTCAGAAGAGGCATTTATTCTGTCCTTTTACCCTTGTCCTCAGAATCTTTGTTCCTTGGGGGAAAGTACAAAGTATGTCTACTTCTATCAACCTAATTCCTTAATTACAAAAATGACATAAACATTTATAATAATAAATTATCAGTGGTATATCAATGTTGGCACTAGAAAAATTAGCTGTGTAATTTTTGTGTGTGATAAATATTAGCCTGTAAAGGTTACTGACATATTGAACTGCTGGAAGGTATAATATTAATTTAAATTGTAGTTGTGCTACTGGTTACTTTTTATTGTTTTAGCTGATAAGAAATTCATTCTTCTCCCTCCAGGATGAGTGGACAATTATCTAGCTTTTTCTTTTTTGCTTTTGGAAGGCCTGTGGTAATTTTCCAATGTTTGTTTTAGTAAATTAAATTTCATCACATTTTGATCATTTTAATGAAGCTGATATTAATTGCAAAATTTTATGTAAGTATAAGCACTTTGTGTCATTTTGCTAAATGTCAAATATCTAAATCAGAACTTGAATTCCTAGATGGAAATTTATTTGTTATACTTTTATAATTCTTTCTTTAAAGTTCCTAGTTTTCCCTTTTGAAAATATTTCTCTTTACTTTTGATGAACTGCTCAATAGAGAAATAGAATGTAAAAAAGAGAGAATTATTGATTTATTGTGATGTTCAGGATACTTGATGATATTTGAACTCCCTCTTCTCTACCTATAATTTCTGAGGGTCTTTTCTCCCAGACATCTGATTTTTATTTTAGCCAGGATTTCCACATCATCTGCTGCTATGTCAGGATGCAGGCTAATTACATTGAGCTGAGTTCTGACCTCAGTAGTAACTATAGAGAAACTTGAAGCCATTTTGAATGTTTTGGCTTGAACTTTCAGAAAAATGTCCAGGTTCTTACCTTGGATTTATGATCACTCTCTTTATTCTGTCCTATGATATTTATGCTTGCTTTTAACCTCAGTATTTAGGGATAACCTGTCTGCTTGGGGTTCTGCCTAATGGCTACAAGGTTCAGGCTGTGTTCCTCACTCAAGGCTTTATTTTCCATGCCACAAAAACCTCTTCACTCCTTCCCTGGACTTCTCATATTGGAAATGATCTCTGCTCTTGTGATGCCTTCCTTTGGTTGGCTGGCTCCTCCCAGAACCTCCATTTTTATGGAAAATGCTCAGTCTTGTATTCATTTCTTTCCAGGCTGTATGACTGACTCTGGACTTTCTTTGTTTTTCCTCTCCAATTGCCAATTATTTTCCCCTCTTCTCTGTCTTTTCAGGTCTCTTTTATGAGTAGAAAAAGCCTTTGACAAAATCCACACTTACATTACTATTAAAAAACACTAAAGATAATAGGAATAAATGGAGCTTAACTTAAAATGATAATTAGCACTTATCCAAATTATCTGTAAGGTGGATAAACTAGATAAACTAAAGCCTTCTCAATACAATCAGCAGTGAAGTAAAGATGTCAACAACTGTCACCTTAATTATTTAATATTGTACTAGAAATATTAGTTATAGAAATAAGAAAGGAAAAGGAAATTAAAGGAATTAGGATAGGCAATGAGGGAACAAAGTGATCACTCCTTGCAGGTGATATGTTATACTTAAAAAATCCTAGAGAAACAACTAAAAATGACTCAAAATTAACAATTTCAGCAAAGTTGCAAGATACAAAATAAACCAACATAAATGTTATCATTTCTGTCTCTTACCTACAAAGTCCAGCAGCAAGAGACAGAAAGACATATTTATTTAAAATAACTATAGACAAAGTAAAACACTTTGGAATCAACTTGCTAAGACAAACACAATAACTACATCAACACAACTATAAAACACTTTTCACACCAAGTCAGATCTAAATAATTGGAAAAATATTAATTGCTCTTGAGCAGGCTGAGTAAATATAATAAAAATGACAATATTATCTAAATTTATTCAGTGTCATACTAATAAAACTATTAAAATTTATTTTACAGAGCTAGAAAAAATAACAGCCCCTGGAAGAACAAAAGCTTAACTTTATCAAGGGAATTAATTAAAAAAGAATGCAAAAGAAGGTGGTAGAGTGACATCAAATCTCAAACAGTATTTTATAAAGTGGTGATTATCAAAACAATCTGGTTCTGCATAAGAAATAGAGTAGTGGATCAATACAATAGATTAAGAACAAATTATATTTATGGTAAGTGACCACAGCAATCTGGTATGTGATAAACACAAAGATCCAGACATCTAAATATTATGGAGTCAAAACTCATTTTTTGACAAGAACTGCTAGAGAAACTAGAAAACAATATGGCAGGAACTAGGCATTTTACCACACAGACCAAGATAAGGTCAAAATGGATACCTGATCCCTTTTCAAGAATTTCCCCTGGTTTTCTTCTTTCCTTATAATTTTGGTTGAATTGGTTTTGTTTGTGCAAAAACTTTTAAATTTTATAGAATCAAAACTACTTATTTTATAATTGGTAATGCTTGCTACATCTTTTTTTCAGTCCTAAATTCTTCCTTTAGTCCATAAATTTAATGGATAAACTATCCCATACTTTCTTCATTTGTTTATAGTATCACCCTTTTTGTGTAAATCACCATGGCTAAGAACTAGAAATTAAAGGGGTGTCTATCAACTGGGGAATGACTATAATAAGCTGTGATATATGATTGCAATGGAATATTATTGTGTTATAAGAAAAGACAAGTAGGATGATTTTAGAAAAACTGGAAAGAATTATATGATTTAATACATAGTGAAGTGAACAAAATCAGGAGATTCTGAAATATGCTACTTTTCACTTTCTTTCTTCACTTCAGCTTTTGGAGATGATGTGCAATTTATATGCTTCCTCAATATCTTATCTAGAGCTAATTTTGACAAATGAATACACATTTTTTCCAAAAAACATTTTTATTTAAAGCTTTGAGCTCCAAATTCTATTCTTCCTTTCCTCCATTTCCCTCCCCATTGAGATGGTAAGTAATCCAACATAGGTTGTACATATGCAATTATGTAAAACATTTCCATATTTTTTGCATAAGAAGACAAATAAAAAAAAGTGAAGAAAGTACCTAGCTGTACAAAAATATTTATAGTAACTCTTTTTTTGTGGTGGCTAAGAACTAGAAATCAAAAGGATGTCCATTAATTGGGGAATAGATATAACAAATTGTGATATGTGATTATAATGAAAAATTATTGTGTATTAAGAAATGACAAGCAGGATAATCTTAGAATGAGCTGATGCATAGTGAAATGAACAGAACCAGGAGAATATTGTACACAGTAACAACAATATTGTTTGATAAAGAGCTGTGAATCAGTCCAGTTATGTTTCTATGCTTTATCTTCTCAAAGCATTGGAGATGTGAAAACTTATTTTGGGAAAGTGTGGAAGAGAAGAACTATGGAATTGATAGGATTCTAATCTTGTTTATTTTTCTCTAATATCCTCTCTAGCTGAGAATGAAGGAATGAAGAAACAAAGTATTTATTAAAAGTTGATTGTGTACTTAGCACTATTCTAACTGCTGGCTATACAAATAGAAAAGCAAAACATTATTCTCTGTTCTCAAGGTGTTCATATTTTAAAGCAAAAGAGACTACATATGAATAGACACCTGGAAAAGGGGGGAAACAACAAATAAACAGGATAGCTGAAAAAATGGCTTTATGTGAAGGTATATCTTACTATATATATACATATATATATAGTATATCTTACTATATAAAAATGGCATCCAAATAATTTCAGTTACTATAGAACTTAATTGTAGTTACTTCTCAATTAAGGTAGTAAAAAGCCACAGGGATAGTAAAACCACAACAGCAGGCTCTCAAGAAATATTTGTTGAAATTATTTAAAAATCTAATTTTGGCTAATAATTTCAGTATTTTCTTATATTAAATCCTGTATCAGGAATAAATAAGCCAGACTGTTTCTGAATTAAATTTCACAATATCTATTTTTCCATCATCCAAAAGGGAAATGACAAAAGAGAAGAGGAGAAAAAATGTAAGGATATTGGTAATTCATGAACTGGATACTTAGTTCAGAATAATTAAAAGGCAATTTACTAGTTAAATTCTGTGACAGATAAGATAGAACACATTTTTGGTTATAGTTCACCTTGCAATAGTTGGCCAACACAATGAAAGACACTTTGTACCTGACAGGCAATTTCTCTCATTATTTAATTTCTTAGGGATCAAAGATATCTTCATAAACAAAAAAACAAGACAGAAATAAAAAGAACAAAGTGTCTTTTATATCCATCCAAAACATAAACTTCTACTAAATTTCACTGAGTTCTTTACACAAATTCTTCTAAGATTGTGCCTCATAATGCTAATATTATGCTTATTTAAAAACACATAAAATTGCATATCTATTTATCCTTCTATCTGTTCAAAAGTAAGAGACTATGTATCTAGAAGCCATTTGGATTGAATTTAAGCATGAATTTAATTAAACTATTGGTCAATCCAAACAATGGTTTGTTTTAATTAAGTCAAAAATATAGGTTCTGATAAAGGCCTGGTTCTGATAAAGGCCTCATTTCTAAAATTTATAGAGAATTGTCTCATATATATAAGAATTCACGCCACTCTTCAATAGATAAGTGGTCAAGGGATATGAACAGACAATTTTCAGATGATGAAATTAAAACCATCTCTAGTCATATGAAAAGTTGCTCCAAATCACTATTGATCAGAGAAATGCAAATTAAGACAACTCTGAGATACCACTACACACCTGTCAGATTGGCTAAAATGACAGGAAAAGATAACGATGAATGTTGGAGGGGATGTGGGAAAACTGGGACACTGATACATTGTTGGTGGAACTGTGAACGGATCCAACCATTCTGCAGAGCAATTTGGAACTATGCCCCAAAAGTTGTCAAACTGTGCATACCCTTTGACCCAGCAGTGTTTCTACTGGGCCTATATCCCAAAGAGATCTTAGAGGAGGGAAAGGGCCCCACATGTGCAAGAATGTTTGTGGCGGCCCTTTTTGTGGTGGCTAGAAACTGGAAACTGAAGGGATGCCCATCAATTGGAGAGTGACTGAATAAATTATGGTATATGAATGTTATGGAATATTATTGCTCTGTAAGAAACGACCAGCAGGACGATTTCAGAGAGACCTGGAGAGACTTGCATGAACTGATGCTGAGTGAAACGAACAGAACCAGGAGATCATCATACACAGCAACAACAGTATTACATGATGATCAATTCTGATGGACATGGCTCTCTGCAACAAAGAATTGTCTCAAACCAGTTCCAATTGTTCACTGAAGAAAACCATATACACCCAGAGAGAGGGAAATGAAATATGGACCACAACGTAACATTTTCATGATCTCTATTGACATTTGTTTGCATTGTGTTGCCTTTCTCTGATTCTTTTTTTTTTCTTGTAGATAGGATTTTTCTTGCATAACTTCTCAAGCATTTCAACATTATTAGCATGTAGTGGACTTCCTGCCATCTAGGGGAGGGGAGGGGACTGGGGGTAAAATTTGTAATGGAAAGCTTTGTAAAGAACAATGTTGGGGAACTACCCATACATATGTTATACAAATAAAAAGCTTTAATAAAAAAATAAATAAATAAAAAAATATAAACAGTGAGTTATTTGTCAGAAATAACCAATCCATATAGATGTTTTAATTTCATGTGTACACACAGACACAATCAATCAATAAACATTTATTCTGTTTATTTGTGCCAATGTCAGTATTGCCCATTTTAAACTGTAAATTCTTCAAATACTGATTGTTGCTTATCTCAGTTAGAGTAACACTCTACATTGAGAGGTACATGATAGATGTCTTTTAATGGGGATGATGAAGATGAATTGGAAATATAAAGTGAGCTACCTATCCCCTAGTTAGATTTTGGTAATTAGCAAAATAATTATTTTTTCTTAAATTGCCACCTTTCTACTTATTGGAGTTATAGAGGAATTTTTGGGGGTGATTATTTATCCAGGAGAAGAGGTACAGAATGCTTAATGATTCCTGACAGCAGACAGACTTGGAAGAGTAATATTCCTTCAGATGCACATTTGGTGCAAAGCAGCATTATTTCTTCCTTCAATTTCTTTGCTTTCTATTGCTAATGAAAAATCTTCCCCTATAAATATAAAATCCAATATTTTTTAAGTTGTCAGATGAAGATTGTTAAGTCTACTCCTGGATGAATGTAGACAAAACTTTCTGTCCAGAATGCCAAGTACATTTTGATATGATTGCATTAGAACTGTAAGATGACACATACATATCCAAAAAAACTAAATTCAAGAAATTTTCACCATTATTATTAAAAATAGGCTGCTATATAAATTTGATAACACCTTAGAAGAGGAGCTAATGAGAAATGAAATGTCAATACTTACTGGATTTTGTAAACAATTAGCTGGCTTTGTAATTAGAACCAAACTTGGGAACAGGCAGACCTGATTTTGAATCCTCTTTTAGATGATTTCCCATTTACATGACAGAGCCTCTTCTCCACAGGATTGTTGTGAAGATAAAATGAGCTAATATATGGAAAAAATACCTTGCAAACCTTAAAAGCACTATTTAAATGTTATTATTGTTATTGTTATTATTATTTCTGGTATTATTTGTGTGGCTGTATTCAAGTCACATGACTTGTTAGCTTCAGTTTTTTTATATATAAAATTAGGATAATCATAACATCTACCTTACAAAGTTGTTGTGAGGATTGTAAAGAGCTCTGTAAAGTGCTATACTAGCTAGCATTTATTATTATTATTATCATTTAGAATTTTTCCTTATTGGAAAAAGATATTAAGGATTTCATGGATTATAATAAATAATAAAAGGTCCTTTAATTATTTTACGTGTTTAAAAAATGAAGGAAAGGATACTGGCTATTTTAGTGTAATATTTAAATCCTTAATGATAGACCAAGTACATTATTGCAGTTCAATAGAGTTTTTCTTAGTTGTTATTGTTTAGTTGTGTCTGACTCTTTGTGACCCCATTTTAAGATTTTCTTGGAAGAGATACTGAAATAGTTTGTCATTTCCTTCCATAGCTCATTTTACAGATTGAGAAATGGAGACAAACACAGTTAAGCGGACTTGCCCAGGTTCACATAACTAGTAAGTGTCCGATGCTGGATTTGAACTTATGAAGATGAGTGTCTTTTTTGATTTCAATCCCAGTGGAAACCTAAAGGCTTATTTCCCCTACAATCAAGCCTTTTCTTCTCTTTATATAGCAGTCATGACATATTGCCAGATGCACCATCATTAAGAAGGGACAATAACAAGTAAAGGAGCTCTCTTCACTTTATCCAAGCAAAAATAATGTAATGCAGATGTCTTCTCTTCACTTAGAATCAGAACAGCATTTGTCATATTAGTTGAAAATGGTTTTGTTCTCAGCTGCGATGCAGAAGCACTTAACTCTTACCAGTTTGAATTTAATACCAACATCAAAACAAATAGATAAATAAGTAGTCTATGGATTTCTCTTGCTTTAGTGCCCAGCTTCATAATTGGTAGAAAGCTTTCTCTGTTTATATTTCAGATGATTTAATTTTGTCTTGAACAAACATAAATGAATGGGATAACAAAAGTTATAAGGTCATGGCTCACTCCTAGAAACCTGAAGCCTTTTGAACCGTAAGCCTTGAATAGTTTTATTTTCCTTAGATTTATACCAAATTTATATCAAATACTATGCCCATCTCTGCATACATATTTTTGCATTTGTATTTGCCATAAATGCTTGATGATTTACATCAGAATGAATCACTTAAAATGTATAAATGATAAAATCATCTGAAAGGAAATTGGAGTTCAGAGGTCTACCCAGAATCTTGTACAGTTATCAACTGTAGTTCACCAAAAGTGATCATATCTTATAAAGTCAAATGGTTTGTGTAATTATGGGCTTTGCTTTCTGATAACCAATGGTCACTAGGACAACCTATTCTTGCTCCCTTACTAACAAAAGCAAAGAATTCTAGGATATCATAGTTGGAGGGCATCTCAGGCCTTACCTGAAAAGAATTCATTCTATTACATAATCAACAGACAATCCAGCTTTTGTTTGTAGATCTCCAATATTTGAGGCCGCCCATTTCACTTTTAGACAGCTCCTTTTATTAGGAAGTTTTTTTTTTTTTTTTCAGAAATTAAGCCTAAATTTTCTTTTGTGCTACCTCTATCCCCCTTCTGCAGGAAGCCTATCTCAGTCTTCCTTAATCTCTAAGTATCTCCAATTCTGTATGCACATATTCCTATCTATCTGCCTATCTTGTTGGTACAAAGTTCTTTACCTGTTGTATTCCTCATTAGATTGTGAGCTCCTTGAAGGTAGTTGTCAAGTTCCTGCTTAAGTCTTCTCTTTTCCAGTATAATTATTCCTGGTTCCTTCATGAAATCCTAAGTCTCTTTACCATTCCTGTCATCTCTTTGAGTTCTTGATTTTTAATTGTCTTCCTACAGTGTGATGCTAAAACTGAAGATCATACTTCAGCTATGGTCTGACCATAGTAAAGAAAATGGATCATTCCTCTTTATTCCTTGATGCTTTCTCTCTCTCTTAGATTATCTTGGGTGTAATATCATACTCCTGAATTCATAATGAGTTTGTGGCCTACTAAAACCTTCAGATCTTTCCCACATGAACTATTCTTTAACTATGCCTTCCACTAGAACCCAAGAGTAAGAATTTTCATTTGTGCCCTGATGCTCATCAAGAAATTAGCTTGAAAAAACCTAATTTTATCTATTAGAAATTAAGTTCCTTTTAAGCAGTAACTTCCTTCCTTTGTGGCAGTAAGATGACACAATGATTAGGGTTCTGGACTTGAATTTCTAAAGATCTGAGTTCAAAATCTGCTTCAAATATTTATTAACTTTATGACCCTGGGCAAGTCACTTAATACCTCAGCCTCAGTTTCCTCATGTGTAACTAAAGGGGATGAGAGTACGTGCCTTACAGGGTTGCTATGAGTATCAAATGAGACAAAATAGCTAAAGTGTTTTAAAAAACATGAAATTATTTGTATACCAAACATGAAATTATTTGTATACTATACTTTGCATATAATTAAATACTTAAGAAATGTTTTTCATTCATTTACCTTCATGAATCCTTATTTTTTCATTAATGTGCCATTTTTTAAAACATGATGTGCATGGGCCACACAAAGCCCAAATGATTTTCCACTATGAATTTAATCAGATTAAAATGTAATTGGAAAATATTTAACAAAATAAATAAAATTCCACAAAACAAGGCAATATTACATTTTAAACCTAAGTCAATATATGACCCAGAGGATTCATATGTATGATATAGGGGCTTTCCTTTCTCTTTGAGTTTGAAATCATTGCTATAGAGGTTAGATTCTTAAACTGTGGGACACAACTGAATCAGGAGTCTCATAATAGAATGTGAGAGTTGTAACATTATAGTTTATTATCAGTAAATGTCTGATATGCATTATGATTTTATACACCTATATACACAGGGTCACATAAAAGTTTCTCTGGTGAAAAGGGGTCACGAGTGGGAAAAAAAGTTTAAGTAGTCCTGAATAGGGTACAGAGAAGAAAGCTATGAGTCACTGTTCTCACACTGACTGTGAAATGTGGAAAAAAAAAAGAAAGAATGATTAAGGGCTAAATAGGGTCAAATTAACCTTTCCTATTCTTTCTCCTTCCTCCATAGAGTCTTTGTTGGACATGGAGACAAACATAGAGAATCATGAGAATTTGAAGGAATAGAAGAGAAAGGTAGCAGCAATTGGAGTTTAAGTAAAGCATTTGTACATCCCAGGCAAGATTTTAAAAGTTGTGCCCCTTTGATTTTAAAAATTCTTACTTCTGTCTATTATTTCCCATTGAGATCAATTTATTCCTGTATCCTAGGATTCTGGATAATAGCTCTCAGGAAGGGGATTGTCACTCTCCATCCCTTCCAGAGCTAAGTTAGAGCTGTCATTATGAAAATGTCTAGAAATAGGCTAGGCTTTTCAGAAGCTTGGGGAGGCAGTGCTGGAAAGAGAATTGAAAGTAGGTGAGAGGACGTGAGTTTGAATTCTGATGCTATCAGTTATTGTGTGACCTCGAGTAAGTTAAATTATATTAACTGGATCTCATTTTCCTCATCTATGAAATGAGGTGGTTAGGCTAAATGTTTTCCAGGGTCCCCTACAATTCATAGTTTGTCATGATGGTGACGGTTATCAAAAACATTAACACATGAATCATGGAGAAGGGAATTTTTTCAGTACTAAAGATATGTGCCTTTAAAATATTTTTCATTGTGCTTTCAGGGAATTGTGTCTTAGGAAACTCACCACTCCCTGGCTCAAGATCTGCTTTGAGACAATAAAAAAGTACCATTTTGAAGAAATAAGGGGATTAGAGATGTCATGTGGTGAGACATCATTGCATTCAAAATACTGTTCAAAATTCCAGAGTGAATTGTTGCTCCTCCCTGCCCTGTTCCCTTCAAACATTTTGACTATATATTTATATCTATATATCTATATCTGTATCTATCTGTCTATATAATAGTCAGGTAGTAAAATAATTAGTCTCTTATAGAGAGTCACAAAAAATGATGTCTGAAATAGGTCTGAAACAGGCCTCTTTGATTTCTAGTCCAGAGCCCTAAGCACAGAAGTCATGTTACTTCTTTTGGTCTAATATTCTTCTTCCCATTATGTTTCAAATCCATTTTCCTCTCATTTGCCACACTGCCTATATGGTACATTGGGAGGAATACTGCTTAGTGTTGGAGGTTTGAAAAAGGAACTGGAATGAATGATCATTTCCCTGGTTCCGGTCCTTTCTGTTTAGCAAACCATACTAAGACTTTGATGCCTTGTGCTAGAATCAAACTAATAAAAGAAAAGAAGAAGAAAAAATAAGGAAATAGGAGACATGAAGTATAGATGAGAAGAGTTGTGTAGTGGACTTTGAAGAAGTTTTCTGCTCAAAAGAAATGCCCCAAATGAAGGTCCCTCTCCCAAACAACTGAAATGTTGGCTCCCCTACTAATTTTACCTGACATGCAGTGGTGAGAAGGAACTCGTCTATTAATTGGCTTTATTGATTGATGAACATGAAGGTAAACAGGTTTCAGCTGGTGCAACAAAATAATTTCATTCAGTTTTTTCTGCAGAATGAAATAGTCTTCTGATAACCTTGATATCTAAAAAGAAAGTCACATTTCAGATTACATCAAGGAAAAGAGGACCAGCCTTTCATGTGTCTAGTAGCGATTTGATAAGTTGATTACCACCAATTTCCCCCCTGACACAGCCATCTCTGTCTCTAGGTTTCTCCTCTGTTTTTCAGTGTCTTGAATAAGAACAAAGTTATCACTATTTCATCTCCTGCCTTTCTTTTTGATATTTGATGTTATTTTCTTATCCCCTTTTCTTGGATTTCCCCAAATCTTCCAGTCTCACCATTCAATTTAAATTCATTGAGGGAGAATTGTAAGCTCCTTGAACACAGGGACTATTTTGTTTTTGTATCTTGAATTCTTGACTACCTAAAGGTCTTTTCTCTGTTTCCATTTCTGTTGTCTTGTTGAGCCTATCTTCTGTCTGTGACACTGCTGATCACTTTTTTCCTTCTTGACACTCTTAACCTTGGTCGTATTGGCCATTATCTTCTGCTTTTCTTTTTCTGAGTTTAGTCTATTTTCCTATGCTTGCTTTTAGACCTTAAGTTCTTCTCTTCCTTCACTCTGACTTTTTTTGAGAACTCTTCCACTATTTTCAGTTACCAGTGGTCTAAGGATGTCTCTCTAAATCTACATTTCTGGCAATGAATTCTTAGAGACCAGGATTCAGAGTTGAGGTTTCATATTCCTGACCTTCAGAAGAAGGAAATTCAAGGATACTTCAAATGTGATTTAGCTCTTTTTTTTTTTTTTACATAGTGGCTAATAGATGATACATACAGCTTTAATCTCAAAATAGGAGGATAGTTCTAGGTGAGCAAAATTGCAGTTATTTAGGATCCCCTTTTAACCTTTGAGGATGATCTCGATGAGCTAAACATTATGTTCTTTCTAACAACATGAATCCCAGCCAAGGACAAGATACTTGGATATGGGGATCATTCACTGCTCAAAATCACTATGGCATATGCTGCACTCATTGTTTTCACTGATAATGGATCATAAGAGTGAATTCAATTTCCTTTTTCACTTAGAATTATGATCCCTTTCTTTGGTCCTATCCTTCCTTCTGTTCCCCCAATGGAACCAAGATTTTCATATCTGGAGGTTACATGTACCAAAATCAAACTGAAAAAAGGGAAAGGGGGAGAAAAAAGTAAGGAATGAGGAAACCAAAGTTAAAGTGGTAATTCCTTTGCTAACATCATCCAGCTAGTTCAGAGTATTAGAAGTGGGACTAAAACTTGGGTCTTCTGCCTAGCTTATATATTTATGTATTTGTTTATTTATATATTACTCTAACACTCTGCCCTACAAATGTGTATCTATTAGATTCCTTAGAAATTCTCCCTCACAAATATTCAGATGAAGTATTCCTCCCAGGTGAATGTCATCACTTCAATGGATGGATTTATCTCTAGAGTCCCCTCACTGTCTCGATGTTTGAACTTTATACCACCAACACGTAATGACTGCAATCTAACTTTTTGCTTGTTAAAATGTTATCCTAAACACATTAAGGTGATTTTGAAATCATTATTTCATAATGAGGCATTAGGGTTTCTTGGCTCTAAATCAAAGTCTTAGAGGTTTTCTTAGTTATAGTACAAAATTCTTAACAATAATTCCAAAACATGAAAATAATTTATACTGTCAGATAACAGCATCCTATTTGTCGTTGTGAATAAAACATTAATATTGTCACTATGTAATGCTCCTTATTGACCCTGAATAATTGTCAGTTAGGTGGGTTACAAAGTGGATAATCATTTGGACATACTCATTCTCCTGTTTCATTTAATTCTTTGGAATTAAATGAAAAGCTTCTTTTTTTTTTTTTAAAGGAGTAATGAATAAAGGGCAAACCATTTAATTCTCTGAGCCTCAATTTCCTCACATAGGATTAAGAATATTTGTAGTACCTAAGCTCACATTGGGTTGTTTTGTGAAAATGAAATGAGAAAAATGTAAACATAGTGTTGTGTAAATCTTAGCAATCTCTAGAAATGATGATACACACCTGCATCCCCATGATCTCCATTAATACTGTTTCTTTAATATAATTAATTTTATGGATGGGAAATAAATGAAAGTATCAACTTACCTGCTTTGAAAAAACAGTGAACTCATAGGCTTCTTTCTCTGAAATTGTCTTTAAATCCTTCTCATCCCTGGCCTTGATATTAAAATTTCCTTTTTGTTTCATTGAATAGGAAAATGCCCTGCAAGTGTGTCTCTCTATGTCTGATTTTCCTGAGGCAAGATCTTGGTTTTTAATAGAAGGGGGCTTTCCATCCCTTAACTGCTGTCTTCTTCTGTAGCCCCGATATTTACTCTGAATAAACACTGCAGCTTTATCTTCTTCCAAATCTTGTTTTTTCTGCTCAACTTGTTTCTCTCTGACAGACTCTTGTTTTTTTAATTCTGCCTTCCTCCCTCTGGGCATTATTCCTTCATGCTTCAGATGGCTTTTCTCTTGGCCATACTTTGAATTTTTCTGGATAAAAGAAGATGTTCTCCCTTCTTTCTTTTTACTGTCTTCACTTTGATACCTTAAACTAAGACTAGGTTCCAATGGTTTTTGAAATGAACTCTGGTGATAGCCATTTTCTCGGAATTGATATCCCATATAGTTGGGTTTTTCTGACAAACTTTTCCTTTCAGAATATGCCATTTTTAGCTTCTCAAAATTTTCTTCTTCATTGTAGCCCTGGTGGTTTCTCTGGATCCCAGCAGTGTCTTTCTCAGTGGTCTGTATCTTAGTTATACTTTCCTGCTCCTTTCTACCATTTAATTCCAGACTTATTTCTGACTTAAAGCCTTCCATTAGAGTCAATTCTTGCTGAATTTCTTTTCCACAGTTATGGTTTATTTGATAATCTCTATAGTTATTTCGAATGCCATTGATGGCTTCCTCTTTAGCTTTAAAACTAGATCTTTTTATAATTGATACGCTTCCTTTATAATTGAAAGATTGATCGAATGCTTCATTAGTGGGAACCACATTTTCAGAGTATTTTTTCTCCACAATGAAGTCCCTGTAGAAATTATATTACATCTGAGGTTGCACATAATAAATAATAAAAAACTCCATGCAGAAATATCTAGTATTAAATAATAAATATTTTATTAGCTAGAAAAGAGAAGAGGATAGAAGGGAATAAGCACTTACTATGTGCCAGGCATTATGTTAAGCATATTAAAAATATGATCTTGTTTGATTTTTGTGATAA
Source organism: Myrmecobius fasciatus (assembly GCA_023553655.1). NCBI lineage: Eukaryota > Metazoa > Chordata > Mammalia > Dasyuromorphia > Myrmecobiidae > Myrmecobius > Myrmecobius fasciatus. The sequence continues at coordinate 67,364 of JAJPUD010006948.1, forward strand.
CCTTGAAAAGTAGGTGCTATTATTAAGCCTATTTTATAGATGAGGAAATTGAGGAAGACACAGGTTAAGTGACTTGCTTGTGGTCATGCATGTAAAAAACTGAATTTGAACTCAGACCTTCCTAACTTGGGGCTTAGCACTCTACCCACTGTATTACCTAACTACTTTTAAGCACAAACATAGGAATAACATTAACTAAATATTCCCCAAACATTTGCTTTCCAAATGACTTAAGGAGGCAGTAGAATTTTAGATTTGGAGTCAACAGAAAAAAATTGTATTTAAATTCCACAAATGTACTTACTAATAGTATGAATAGAGGCAGACTACTTTACTTTGCTAGAGTTGTTTCCTCTTACGTATAATGGAGACAATAATAGGTATAGTATATACTTTTCAGAGCTGTTGTGGAGGTTGAAGAATATATTATCTGTAAAGTGTTCTATAAATCTTAAAGCCCTAAATAAATGTAAGTTTTAAAGAAAACCAAAAGAGTAATTAAAGTGCCAAATCAATTGACAAGTACATTGTAAAGTTAATCCCTTTTTGAAAGCTAGTACATATCTATATTTTATTGAGGTTTACTTGTTACAGGTCATTTCCTCCAATATAGGTTTCCTTAGAAAATGAAATTCCTATAAAAAAGACATGTAACTAGCATTTTCACTTTTTGTTGTTGTTTGCTTGTGCTTTGTTTTCTTTCTCATTTTTTCCTTTTTAATCTGATTTTTTGTGTGCAGCAAGATTACTGTATAAATATGTATACATATATTGGATTTAACATATATTTTAACATGTTTAATATATATTGGATTACTTGCCATCTAGAGGAGGGGGTGGGGGTAAGGAGTGGAAAATCTGAAACACAAGGTTTTGCAAGGGTCAATGTTGAAAAATTACTAATACATATGTTTTGAAAATAAAAGCTTTAATATATATATATATACATATATATGCTTACATATACATATGAGATGTAACACAAAATATATAAAGATATGGCCAAAAAATAGACTGTATAAACTTTTCATCTCTTTCAAGCTGTCTAGTTGTCCCATTAATGCACCTAGAATGCACTAAGCGTCAGAACATTATAGAAAATGAAAGAACAATGATGTAAGCTCCAGGAAGTCCCTTCCCATTCTATATATCAAGCAATTTTCATTGTGTTTACTTTATGGTGATTATCTTCCAGCTTGAAGAACATATATTCACTCCTACCAGAAATACTGGTGAATGAGATTTTGGAGGAAAGACCACAAGAGAGTTTAGCACCTAGAACAGCACTTGAAAAAACTGAAGTCTTACTTGCCCAAGGTCACATACACAGGATACAACGATTCAAATCTAGATTCTCTGATTGTGAGCCCAGCATGCTTACATTGCATTGTGCTGCTTCATCAAGCCTTAGGCCCAGAATCAAACAGGAATCAAAGAACATTTGAAACAGTTAAATGTTTTGTTTACCATGTGGATACTTCCAAAATAACTGGTGGTTATATTTGCCAACACTTGAAAATATCATCAATTTGGCATTAAAAGATCATAAAAACCTAGGACTAGGATCAGGAAGGAAATGTGGTGTAGGAGAAAGAGTTCTGACTCTGGAGTCACAAGGAATTTGTTTCAAATTCTAAATTTGATATACTGCCCTTGTGATTTTGGGCAAATCCCTTAAACTCTAAAAACTTCCGTTTTCTAATATGTAAAGTGAGAGGGCAGAAGGATTGGATTAGATAGCTTCTGAGCTTTTCATCTTTAAATCTTTCATCTTGTGATTACCTGAAAAAAGCAATATATAAATAAATAGCCACAAAGATAGAAATGGATCAGTAAAGCAAACAATTTCAATAATTTGGCAGGGGGTAGGGAGGAGTTATATGGGAGAGTAAAGAGCAGATCTGTGATTTTACTGGTATGAAACTTCTTTCCATCAATGCAGATGGCAAATCACCTGCAAGCTCTAGCTTCAGAGAGCTATTTATAGGGGACACTGAGAAGATAAATAACTGGCCATTCAATATGTATAAGAAGCAAGAACTGAAACCAAATGTATTTAGTACTTGATCTACTATGCAATGCTGCTTCTTCATTAATATTAGATGCAATGACATGAATAAAAAATATCTGTAGCAAAAATTACTATTTTTGCATATTAATGGATTTTTAAAATCTAAATGGAAAGTTCTTCACTAAAATCTTTCTTTGATGCTTCACTCAGGCATTGAATTAATCCTAGTTTTTTTAATTCCATGCCAACAAACTCTGGTAGATCCTACCAAGATGGAAAGATTTGGAATACCAGTCTTCACAAGATTGCATATTTGTCTTCTAAGGCTTGTTTTTGCAAAGTTTGGAGAAGCTGATGGCTTAAAGGTTGGTTATGAATTTGAATATGAAGCTGTCTATGGAGGGATAGAAGGATTGGGTTCTTTATCCACAGTGAGGAAATCTTGATTCTTTTTGTATATTTTAGGGAGGCACAATAATGGGAAAAGATTACTATACCTTTTCCTTTCAAAGCTGAACTTTCTTTCAAATTCCTGGTCATGAATCTGGAGAGTTGCTACTTCTTTTCCCATCTTTTTAGTAATTTCTTTCCTTTGTTTCCTAACCAGATGCCCTCGTGCAACTGATGCAAATTAAAACATTAAATTTTAGTAATTATTATTATTTAGAGAAACATAAACATTAACTGTTTTATTAGCAACATGGTCACAAAATTGAACACCAGCAAAAAAAATTTAAATTAAGAACCCCAATAAAAGCATGAGTCTATAGATAATGATGATAATGGAGAGTCATTATTGAGACTCTCCAAGTGATAAGTTATGACAGTTAGAATGTTGATATGTACATAGTTATAGAGATGGTTAATTGAAAAATAAAGATTATCTTGTATCTTAAATACAAAAACATATCTAAAATAACATTGGTAGGCTATCCTGATATGAGAGGTTAAACTGATTTTTTAAAAAAGGAAAATAATACTTACTTGTCAGGTGTTTGGCAATAAATATGTGAAATTAATTCTTGACATACTGAAATTATTTATAGGAAAGATAGCACTTTAGAAAAGATAGCACATTTAAAGATGTGACTTCTTAGAACCTTAAGACACTAAATATCTTAAATGCTTAGACATTATCCATAAAATTATGGTAAATACTTTTTACTTATGGCAAATCTTATGACTAATGACCTCAGAGTTTTCTGTTTGTTCCCTGATAGTAATAGGAAATGAAATAGTAATAAGGTGTTACTACTGAGGTGGAAATGTGAATTTCTTGACTATTAGTTTGCTGTTCTCTCTACATAAGAATATAAATTATTAATAAAAATGAAAGTCAAGAAAAAACAATCATTTGTGTTAGAAATTTAAAGGAAATGTGATATCTATATTTTCCCTACAGTTAATGGAAAAAAGATGCCCTTTAGAAAAGTGAGATTTGATTAACTAGTCAAAAATAATGGAAGCATAAGCAACGTCTATAAAAATAGACAAAATCCAAGTTGTCTGTTGAGTTTATGATTTCGTGAAGCTTGAGGCTATACAATTAGTGAATTTCATTAATGGCTCTGTCTTATATGTTGGGTAAATTATATTTTGAGCTATTGCCAGAGTCCCTAGGATTAGGAGTGGCAATAAGATTGCAGGCCAAAAAACATTTTATTTTAAATAGTTCACCATTAAGTAACCCAGTTCAGAATCAGAATAACTATGTCATCAGAATAAATAAATTATGTAATCAGATCAAACTATATAAAAAAGTATGAATGAAATGTGGTTGGTATCAGCATGATCCAATATCAATTGTTCATTCATATCCATGTTGATTAATTTATCTATTGAATAATCAAAGAGCTTTCATAGGTTTACCTGACTGTATCTTAGTAGCACTCTCTTTCCTTTTCTCCTGTAATTTTTTATACGTCTTTGAACCCAAGAATCCTCTGACACAGGCCTGTATCAATATGATCTTGTCAACCTTTTCCTTTCTCATTAAATTCAACTCTTCCACATGATAATATTTAAGGAACACCTTAAAAAAGTTAAAAAAATGCACAAAGCAATTATGATGTCTGTAGCTAAAAGGGCCAAGTTTTTCATCCTATAATATACCTAGATGCAAAGATCTTCCTCAAGTACCAGAAATGATACTGGAATATTAATTGTATATTTTAACATTAATCAAGTTGTCTGTAAAACTGCTGCCCTATATGATAAAGTATAGGACTGTGGGCTGATGCCTGCTATACTTTCACAACTGCTATGGCTATAGAAAACTTCCGTTTATCATAATACAGAATAGGAGTCAGGAAAGTACAGCTTGACAGCCAATTTTGGCTCACAGCCTACACATTTCAAGAGCTAAGAACAGTTTTTACAATTAAATGTAGAACTGGTCTGTTACTATATTTTGTTGATTTTTATATGGACCATTAAGAACTGAAAGGGACTTTTGAGGATCATCTAATCTAGCCTTCTCCTTTTATACATATTGAAACTGAGATCCAGTAAAATTAAATGATTTCTCCTAGGTTACATAAATCATAAACTGCAAAGGGAGATTTCATTTCAGCAGGTCTGACTCAAAATCTACTACTCTATATCCACTATACTCCCAGAAATCAGTCCTTTCCATTTGATAATTAGTGACTACAAATTTTATGGAATAGATCAATGGTATTATTTGAAGGACATGGAGATCTCTAAAAATTTCAGTCTAAAGTCTTTAAATCTAATAATTAATGAAGCGAATGATTTTTAAATGAGATAAAATGATTTCCCATAGTCTAATTTCAAAGTTGGGGACAATTAGGACATCCATTTTTCAACTGAGTAAAGAGGAGTACAAGGAGGCCCACAGATCCATAAGAAAGTCATTTGTAGACAGTCATGGATGTGTATTCTTTTTGAACATAGTCCTGACTTTAAGTACACTTAGGCTGGCATTTCAGAATTGTGATACAAAATGAAGATACTTTTCCATTCCACAAATAGGCGCCTGGAGGATTGAATCTTCTGAAGAGGAAGAACTTATAACCTTTTGTTAACAAGGTGGCATATTTCTCACCACTGAAAGATTAAACATTTATTAACAGCTCACTGCAAAAGAGAATTTATTTCAGTAGCCAAAAAAGCAGTTTTTATAATTCAAATCTGACATTTTATAATTCAAATCTGACAAATGAAACACAAGACCCATGTAACCCTTGTGACAGACTTGTCTCAGAATTGCTCAAGGTCACACAGGTAGCAAGTATCAGAAACTATTTTGCATGGAAATTCTATTGCCTGAGAATTTGTTTTCATGGACAAGCAAATTAGTTCTATGCCTTTTGATTAGATCTAGTTTTTAATTTCTATGATTTCTCTGAAGCTGATATATTTAGTCTGCTCTGCTGCTGACAATTCATTTCAAATTCAATCTGTTTAAAAAGGTCATCATATTTTCCCCCAACAGTATTAGAAATGTCCGCATGTTAAATACTGTTATCCATCTTAATGAGTTGGGAAAGGTGAAATGGAAAAATACAAATAGTTTGAAAATGCTATACAAATATCATGAGGGTTCAGCCTTTTTTATGAGTTAAAACTCCATTTGTAGTTAAGAATAACTTTCTGACTGGGAGGATGAGCCTTTCATGTTTTTGTTTTTCTTTGTATTCCCAGCACTGGTACAGTATCTTATTTAATCAATACATGTTGCATTGTACTGGCTATTTTGGGAGTTCTAAAGAGACAATTTATATTAAAATATGTCCCTCTATATGTTACATGATTACTACCTATTCCATTACATAGCTTCTTGAATTAGGTTAAAGACTAGGTACGGTGTTTATCCTGAGACAGTTTTCCAGTCCAAAATAACGTCTTGGTACAAGCCAGCTCTCTACTAAAACAGTTTCTTTGAAAAATGCTTAATAAGAAGCACTGTGAAAATATGAAATACTCTGGCCAATCCTGCTTACAGTTAGTCACTATGATTGCATATAAATCTGCAAAGGGGGAGGACCTGGTCTGAAATATGATTTTCAGTGTTATATTTTTCCACTTTTGGTTTGGATTTGTGATTATGATATAAGGAACTTCCAATGTAGAAACCATCTTCTTTGATGGATAGCAGCAATTCAGCCACTTATTGAGACAAAGAAAGTTGTCTCTGGCACTGAGAAGACAAGGCACTGATTTGTCCATCATCACACAAATACTATGTGTCAGAGTTAAGATTTGAATTCAGTTCTTCTATGTCAAATAATTCTTAGTGTTTTGAGAACTTTGCTAAAGGCAAGAGCAACTCTTCTTAGACCAGAGTGTCAAGGGTGGCACACATGCCCCTTGCTCTCCAGTATGGTTCCCACAATGTTTAACTTAACATTTCCCCAGGATTTGAAATTTTAACCCTTCCTCTATCCTTGGAAAGGTATTGGCTATCTGTGAAATACAATTTAAGATATCATTTCCCTAAAAGTCTTCTAATTCCAAAGATCAAGTATTTCTTATTAAGATACACATCTTTCTCTAAAGATGTGTCAGAATTCAAATCCTAACAAATAATTGTTTATTTCAATCCTTAAAGAAAGATTGGGGTATAGTGGAAATTTGGATACCAGTATTAGAGGATTCAGGTTCAGATCCTGCCACTGATTCTTACTTCTTGTATGATCCTGTGTATGAACTCAATTTCCTCATATGTAAATTAAGAGAATGGAATAGGGTATTTATTCATCAAGTATTTTATCTATGGACATATGAAATATATGAATATACACATCATTACCACAGCTAGCATTTAGATAGGCTGCAAAGGACTTCACAATTCTTCTCTTATTATATCCTCAAAAGAACCTTTGAACATAGGTGCCTTTATTATCCTCATTTCTAAAATTGAGGCAGGCAGAGGTTAAGTGCAGTATATGTTTGGTAGTCATAGGAAGAATGGTATTCAATTTGTACAGAATAATTATAATATCATTACTGTGCTAGATTAGAGAATAGGGCTAGCCCTAAAACTTCATTAGATAGGTAATGAAATTCCCTTTAACAAAAATATCGGTTTAGTAACTTTTTTTTTTTTTTTTTTTTTTGCAACTTCCAGTCTTACAAATTATCTAGAATCCTGCGAAGTCATGGGACACGATCAGGATCACACAGCCAATGTGGGTCACAGGCTCCTGGGCAGAGCAGAATATTACAAAAGGACCTGAACATTTCAATTTGACCAGTACAGTCAATTATGGATTCTTTACTATTCATTTTGGGGAATTACAAAGTAGAAAGAAATCAGTCAGTCTTTATGTAGGATCATCATTTCCATAATTCATTATAGCATCTTTCTCTCTGTCAGGCTTTGAAAGAGCATTTTCTTCTGATTATGAGTAAGCATATCAGAGCAAGTGCCATCATTAAGAGCTATTACTTTTTTGAAGGTGCAGTGAATACAACACTGGCTTTGAAGTCAGGAGGACTAGAGTTCAAATCTGATCTCAGAGATGTATTAGCTGTGTGACTCTGGGTAAGTCACTTAACCCCAATTGTTTTTAAAAAAGAAAAAGAAAAAAACATTCTATTTCTTTGATATTGCATAAAATAAAATTGCAGACCTGTTATTAAATAGAAAAGGAACCAATTATTTGTTTTATTTACAATTTCATGGCACCAGACCTATTGTTATCAAAACACAATTTCATTTTTCAAGTGAAGAGAGTTAATGTACATCTCTATAATTATACACGTATCAAAACATTACTTTGGTTTTTCCAAGAGCCCAGTTATCAAGACCAGCTTGTTCTAAGATGGCAGCACAGGTTTCAGGGCTTACTGGAGGTTTCTCACTGGATTTGTAGCAGAGGATATAGTACCTAAAGCCAGAAACAAATTTTATTAGTATAATAAAAAGGGATTAAATGTAGATTGCTTATTTGTCTTCAGCTCTCGGTGGACATTGTTCTGTTGGGTATAAGAGGAAAACAACTGCCATGAAATGCTTGGAAATTCTTTTTTGCATACCCCAAACTTAGCAAAGTACCTAGCATACAATAGGAGCTTAATAAATGTTTTTTTTTGGTTGATTATCATTTGAGCATCCTTCAAACAAAGGATAACATAGGGTTGAGGAATAATCACTTAGAGAAGCTCTGGAATAAATTCAGGGTTTTTCTAATTCAGGTGATTCAACATCTGATGGCCCAGAATCAAATTGGTTTCAAAGTGAGAATCCAGAGAAAGTCATTTGCCCCAGAGCTCACTGTGGGTCAGTATTTAATACCTGAGACTTTGCTGTAAGGGGATCAATGGAAGGAACTGGGGATGTTTAACTTAGAGAATTTAGGAATTAGGAGAGCCAAAAGAGTTGTTTTCAACAAAATGAAAGGGTTTTGTGGGTAGAGACTAAATGCTGTTTGTTGGACTCCAGGAATAATAAGACTGAAAGAAAGCAGATTTTGACTGGACATAAGGAAAAGCCTTCCTAATGGTAAGGATGATTCAAAAGTAAAATGGGCTTTTATTGGGTGATAAGAGTTCTTGAGGTCTTGAAAGAAGTTGGATGGTCACTTGTTTGGAGAAGTTATATCAAGGATTCCCAGTCAACTGGAAGTTGGATTATGTGACCTTTGTTGTTCTTTTTAATCTTTAAATTCTGGGAGTGCATGAAATTGTTCTTGTGGACATGTACTCAGAGTTAGCTTTTTATGCAAAGTGAGTTCAAGAAGCATAGCTGCTATTTAAAATTTGTTTCTTTGCAACAACACAGAATTGCCTAACTAGAACACACCTCCCAAAGGGTCTACCTAATTTATGCATATTATTTAGAAACTCAGTCAAAGCCTGACACCATCCACACTACACACCTGGGGAGGTTATTTGGTCCTATTATCACCACCACAGGGCTTTCACAAAACATTCTATCTTAGATTCCTTGCCAATTTGGAAGAGAGCTTTAAAATAACAGACAAAGCAAAACATTTAGCAACTAGCTTATTGTAATAAATGGCTTGAGGTTAGGTCACCTCAGCACTTAGTTTCTCCACCTTCAAAGACTTCATTACCACTCAAGTGTTTTTTCTCCACATCCACAATAATTTAACATTTTCAAATTAATTGAAAATTCATTGGAGTTTCTGACCTCCAAATGAGCGATCAGCAGCTACAACTTCCAAAAGTGGACAGGACTACCTTATTATGTTGCTATATTAACAAAATTACAGCTACTTTGAAAGTTGTATATGTTAGTGTGACTTTCAACGATATCTATAATCATCTGTAATCCATTTTGAGTCAACCTTCACAGGCTTGCCTCTCTCTCCTCTCCTCCAACAATTCTCCACCTTAGCCACTGTATCTCATATACAACTTGTGTTTTCCTTCCATAATATCTTTCTTTGGCCATGTCTTTACCCATTTCCATGGCTAGAATTCCCACTCTCATCTTCCCAACATATGCCAAAGGTAACTGTCATACTCTTGGACCATACTGGGGACACCTTACTGATTGAGCAAGCCCCATTTTAGAAGAATGTAGAATTCATCTCAGATGGCTACTCAATTTCTGCTGAACATACTCTGTTTAGCTTTCAAAAATCTTTATATCCTAGTTCCAACCTAACTCCTTAGACTCATTGTACATCATTCTCTCTCCTTTATTACATGATCTAGCCAAAATGACCTTCTCTTCATTCTTCATACATACCATCACAAGTCTCATCTCTTTGCCTTTGTATTGGCTGTCTCTGTGCTCATAATGTGCTACCTTCCCTACAGAATGAATCACATCCTTAAAGATGCAACTCCAGCACCACTTTCTGCAAGGAAATTTTCCTTATCCCCTCAATTGCTGGTGCCCTTGGACCAGGCATTTCAATTGATGCAAATTTTAAAATGATTTTTTACTAGAATTTATTATAATTTCTCCTATGTGTGTAAAGTACTTTAATTACAAAAACTATAACAGAATTTTATTTTGAAAAAAAATCATCTTACTTTTTCCATTTTCTTTTCCTAATAGATAAAGAAATGAACTGCATCAAATGACACACCATGATCCTTCCAGGTATTCTTAAATTCTATTCCTAGTTTAATTATTTGTTTTTATTTATTTATTATTTATTACTAAATAATAGTATTTATTTTGTATATATATACATATATATATTTCCATATCTCTGTATAGATAGACCTATTTTCATTTCATCCAATGGAATGCAAATTCCTTAAAAGTAGGAATGATTTCATTCTTTGAATTTATATCTGTAGCACTCAGCACAGTGCCTGGCACACAGTAGGTCCATAGTTTGTCCTTTATTTTGGAAGAGGATCAATGACATTACACATCTATGAAATTCATATAAGTGAGGCAGAGTTGCACAAAGTCATCATTTCATTCTTCTTCCAGAGTCATTGAAGATCAGTGGCAGGACAAAAATCAAGATGATGGTGATGGCCTGGGATGCAATGGGTAATTTTGGCATCTGACCGACTCTGTTTCAGCCGAAGAAGAAGAAGTTTATAGCTTCTGGAATTAAATTGTTCTCATCTTCTCATTCTTCTGGGGAAAATTTTTACTCACCACTGGGTTTGAGGCCTGTCAGTTATTCCCAGCTTGCTTTAGCTCATCTGCTGAGATAGTTTTACTGTAGTGTGGCCTCTGTCATGCTATGGCTTCTTGAAACCCTAGGACATAGCAGGTACCTAGTTAATGCTAATCAATCACTAAGTATTTATTAAGGACATACTATGTTTCAGGAACTGGGAATATAGCTACAAAAAATAAAACTAACTACTAACAATAAGCTTACATTAAATGATGGTGACTGTTCAGCTAGTCTCCAAGTGACTAAACTCAAAGAGAGCTACATGAGCCAACCTGGGGAAGGTGAACATATATTCTTGAATCTTCTGAGTGCTTTCCCATAAAGGCTGATAAATCAGTAGAGCACAGGAACAATTAGTCAGTTTTGACTAAAGCACATACTATGTCCTAGGTACTGTGCTAAGCCACTTGCAACACAATACAAGGTAAAAACATTAAACCATCTATTTAGCCTTTCCTCAAATTAAAAATCTCTAGACCAATAGGAAGGATCTCTTTTAAAAAATGCCTCTTTGAAAAAACTAGAATCTGCAAATTGCTTTGATGGAATAGAATCTGCAGTCTGCTTAGCCAAATTTTGACTTTCCCTTTTAGGAAAAAAAAAAGAAAAAAAAAACTTCCTAATAAAGTAGATGGAGGGCTTTTCAAGTGTGTGTAAAAAAGTATGCATTATTTTCATATTGTTTAAGATTTCACTCTCTCCCAGAGTATTTTTAAATGTCAATTCATATGAATATAGTAGAATACTATTGTGATGAGCAGGATGGTTTCAGAAAAACCTGAGAAATTCTATATGTACTGATGCAAAGTGAAGTGAGCAGAAGTCGGAGAATATTATACATGGTAACAGCAATAATGGAAAGATGATCAGCTGTGATCTAGCTACTCTTCTCAAGACTATGATCCCAGATATTTCCAAAGAATCCATGATGAAAAATGCTATTGATTTCCAGAGAGAACTGATGAACTCTGAGTGTAGACTGAAGCATAATTTTAAAAATTTTATTTTTCTTCTTTTTTGGGCAACATGACTAACATGGAAATTTTTTTGCATGACTCGATATACACAATCAATTTCATATTGCTTGCCTGCTCAAGGAATGGTGGATGGGTAGGAAGGAAGGAGAGAATTTAGAGCTAAAATTAAAAAAAATTAAAATTATTTTACAGTAATTGGGAAATATTTAATGAAGTAAAACTATCTTAAAAGAGAGGAAGATCAGTACCCATAGAATATGAATATTTATGAAGAATCCACATACCGCTTTATGAAGTTAGCAAAAAGTATACGATGGGAATAACCCTGTCTGCGAATCCTTGCTGTTTCCAGAATTCCTGTGTAGCGCAACTGTAACATAACTTTCTCCTTATCAAATTTCCTAGCCTGGCGATCATTATTTGGCTTGATGCAACGAACAAAATGAGGCTGACCAACTGCCATCTTTGATAATAAATCCATCAAGGAATACTAGAAAACATGAAGACATATACTTTCCACTGTAGTTTAACCAATCCTTTCTTTTCATTATAAATTTTTTTTTCATAAAGGAAGTGTCATAACACTTCACTAATTTAGATAAAAACAAATTAACGAGAAGACTGAATTATAAGTTATTTTTAAAAAAAGAAATACAATTTTGTTATTTTCAGGTTCATGCAGTAATTAGAGGGAGTAATGAGAATGCTGCCTAGTAGAGGTCAAGGAGAGAATCTCTTTAGTCAATAGTTAAAAATTATCTATAAGATATTATTTGCTAAAACTTGCTTAAAATGCATATTTATATACAATATGTCCAATTAGAGTTTGTAGGTTCCTCGGCCAATTTTGTTTATATTATTAATTTGCTTATTAAATTCTTTTTATGGAAAATGCAAGAATAAGCTTCAGCTTAGCTTGTTCCTTGGCCAATTTTATTTATATTATTAATTTGCTCATTAAAATCTTTTTATGGAAAAATGCAAGATTAAGCTTCAATTTAGCTCATATAGATTTGGATATTTTCTAAGTATCCTTAAAACATAACAACTTTTGATATCCCAGGGGTTCTCTCTGGGATTAAACTCCTAGAGTTTTCTCAAATTTCTAGGTCACTTTCTCATGCTGTTACTTTTCTTCCATTCTTTCAGCCCTTTCTTCCCTTTCACAGATGGCACTTTTTATTTTCAAATTACCTTCTGTCTATTCTGTTTATATCTTGGATGTGCTAGGTTATTTGCCTTTTGTCTTCTCCATTAGAATTTGTATTCCCAGAAGGCAGGGGCTGTTTCACCCGTCTTTGTATACCTAGTACTTAACACATGGTCTGGAATGCATAAATCAGGCAAGGCTTCTTGCACAAGAAAGATTTTAGTTGAGATCTGAAGAAAGCTAGGGTAGAAGGCATGGGGCCAGTCCCTATCTCATGAATTTTCACTGAGGAGAGAGAGAATTCCAGAAATAGGGACCACCAGTGAAAATTCATGGGATAGGGACTGGATCTGTGATTTCTTAGTCATGGAATATAGGAAGACACCAGGAAAGGAAATTCCATTAATGCAGCTTGGTACTCTTTTCTACAACCTATTCTTTAGGGAACTAACCTAGAGTACTGAGAAATTAAATGAGTTTTCCAAGGCCACTGAGTGGATATGTGTCAGAGGTGGACTTGCCCCCAGATCTTTCTGACTTTCATTCATTATGTCATATCTCTCATGCATTATACAGAGATGCCTCATTTGACATTTCAAGTAGGAAAATGTTCTCAAAAAGTGTCTACGGCATTGTCAGTGTCAAAAAATTACCTTCCTCCTACCAACTAGTGTGTGTGTGTGTGTGTGTGTGTGTGTGTGTGTGTGTGTGTAAGAAAAAAGAAAGTATTCTAGGTTATGTTGCACCTATGGCTGAAAAGGAATAGTTAGTTATAGGACCTGTAGTAGCCCTCCTAAATACAAAGTATGGTATATCCTATCTTTACTTATCAAGGATGTTTATCTTCCATATTCAAGAAAAGTCAAAGAATATTATTAAAACAATGTAGAAAGGTAATTATATGACTGGCAAGTCAAATTCACTATACTGAGAGGTTTAGTGGTGGTATAATATAATGGATAGAATGCTGCTCTTGTCATCAAGAAGACTGGATTCAAATCTTGCTTCTGATACTTACTGTGTGACCATGGGCAAGTACCTTAACTTCTTTAAATTTCAGTACCTCATTTATAAAATGGGTATAACATTACTAGCAGTCTGCTGGATGCAGAAGCAGGACCAGAATCCAGGGTTTTATTTTGTTTATTTATTTTTGATTCCTAGTCTTTTTTCCACTACACCACAGTACCTCATAAGCAGTTGAATTTTCCTCTTGCCCAGCTCCTCTTCCTTTTTCTATTCTCAGACCATTTCTTCACTTATAGACTTGTATCTATAGGAACATGTGTCCCACTGTGAGCAGTAGAAGTAAGGCATGATGGGACAGAGGGAGATTCTGATCCTTTCCTTCATGTCCAATATTGGTCATCCAGAAACAAGGTGAAGAAGCACATGTGATTATTATTTCAACATGTGGTTTGGTGCTAGTATATTTTTTATTCTTTTGATTCTGTGAGCTGCTTCCAAGGGCAAGAGATTCACAAAAATAATTATGCTGATTAATCATCTTGTAGGTAAATTCTCATAATGCACCAAATTCATATATTTTTTGACATCACTCTCTAACCTGGGCTGCATAGATTGAATTTAATACATCGCAATGATGAATGAAACAATTTTTCTTTGTTAATGACCCGCTGAGGTTTGTCACTGGCTCCTGGCCTGCAATTCTTTATTGGGTTGAGTTATTAACTCTACACCATCCCCCAAACATTTAAATTTATATCTTACTCTGAAATAGGATGCAACAGTCTGTGTTTTCATGTTGGTCGTCTCTCTTGCAAGATATGTTGACTCTCCATTTTCTCCCTACAGAAATCAGGGAGGAAAATGACTCTTATAATATACTTGTAAACTGCTTCATGACTCAAGACCAGAAGGCCAATAATTTCCCCCAAAGTCTGGCTTTTTGTAAGCTGAGGAGATAGTTAGATGCTCAGATCTCCACAAGCATCACAAGGTATGTGACTTTCTTAGTAAAGAATAGATGCTGGTCTACTATTTTCTTAATATCATGATGACTTAGTTGGTCTCACGCATGTAACCCAGCAATATTGTAAAGGGCTTCTAAAAACTCTGTGTCTCTGTCTGAGGAATGGATGTGACAAAATCTTAATTTTGAGCAACTTACAGCAAGATAGAAAACATGATTTAAGTCTTAGGAGGAAAAAATAGACTAGGTTACCCCATCTTCCAACTGGTGGAGATAGAGAAAAGTCAGACCAGGGACAAGTCTTCAGAGATGAGTAGAGATGGGATAGACTAAAGGGAGAAGACTTTGGAAGAAGAACTAATGTTTGGAAAGTAAGAAAACCTAGAGAGAAGGTAAAAAAAATACACTGGGCAACAGCTGAAGCAGAGAAGAGCTTTGATTAGAATGGAGAGTAGGGACAGTTGATGAAAGCCATCCTGGATTATCCCAGTTGAAAGTAATTAGATTGTTCCTCTAACTGTTGTTGGCTGGATTGACCCCTTCTTTGCCCTTATATTAGTTTTTTGGGAAAAGACACTGGTCTTGTAGTCAAAAGACTTTGGTTGATAACCAGACATATGCTTCTCAGCAAGTACCAAGGTATACAACACCCCAAGTTTCAATTTCCTTATCTCTGTGACAGGGATAATATTACTATTAATGCCTAGCTCACAGAATTTTGGGGAAAATTCTTTTAAGCCTATTGGTATATGAGTTACTATTGTCTGAACAAAGTAAAACACAACAACAAAAAAGACACCCTATTGAAGGGTTTAAGGAGCAATGGATGGAGTCAGAAGGTATCACCAGTGTAAGGTGGGGCAAGTCATTTAATCTTGCTGGGTCTCAGGTTCCTCACCTATAAAATAGTCAGAAAAGATGATTTTCAAGGATCATTACAATCTAAGTCCTATAATCTTCTGACTTGGAGAAAAGAGCTCAGTAAGCATCACATGGGAAAGCTTGATGAGCCTACAGGATTGAGAGTTGGGGCTTTTAACATAGAATATAGGAACTTTTCTTTAAAAAAATGATACTTATATTTCAATATAATTGGTTGCTTTTGCAATCTTGCATATTTTGTTTTATGCATGTAAAGATATTAATCTGAAAAAGTATACATAAGCTTCATCATACTGCCAAAGGTGTCTACAGGCAAGTTGAACCTGCTCTCTCTGGTGTTACATTTTTAAAACTGTTAAATTCACACTTCAGAAATCAACAAACATTACCTCAGGACTTGATTTATTGTTTTTTTGTTTTTTTTTTTTGTCTAGACCTAGGAAAGTATTCATGATGCTGATTAAACTTAAAATTGTGTCAAGCTTATTTCTGGAGAGAGGGTTTAGTTAGTAATTTACCATCATACCCCTGTCCATTGACACACAAAAAGTTAAGACTCACTCTTGGGATTACCAGAGGATGAGGGTAAACCTGAAACCATAGTGAATCTTTTATGGAGTTTTTCTTTTTCACAAGTTTAATCAATCAATTTGATCAAAGAGTTTATTATCATTATTAAAAATAAAATAACCACCTTGAGGATTGAAAAGTACTTTACATGTGTTACATGTATTATTTCACTTGAGCTTGACCATGATTCTATGAGGTAGGGGCTATTATTACTTCTATTTTAAGGGAATTATTATTACCATTTGAGGTAGCTAGGTGGCACAGTGGTTAGAGTGCAAATATAAAAGGGCTATCTAATGTTATTTTGGTTATGATTTTACAATTGAGGAAATGGAAGCTGAAAGAAGTTAAGTGATTTGTTCAAGATGATACATTTAAGAAAATGTCTAGAAAAAGATTTAAACTCAGGTCTTGAATTTCCAAGTTTAGCCTCTATCCACTGCTATGTTTGGCTATTAATCACCAGAGTAGTTGGGATACAATAACAAAAATGAAAGAGCTGCTGTTCTTTAAGAGGTTACATTCTAACAAGGGAGATATGAAGACATTAATACAAATACACATACACACATAAATATATATATATATATACATATAATACATATGTCACATATAATACAAAATGGTTACAAGTCATTTTTAGGAAAGAAGATATTGACAGTTGGATGAGATCATTCTTTTTTTAACTTTTTTTTCAGTAAAAAAATGTTGCTTCTGATATCTTTGGCCAATGTGTTTGTAAGGATAGAGAAAAACTTCCCCCCGAAATGACCTTTGTGCCACAAGGAATCCACACAAATAAGATGAAAATCTCATATATTATTAACCAACACATTTTTACTTGATCTTATAGATAAATCAAGACATAATTATAAAAATATGGTAAAAAAATATATGATAAATTTGTACTTTTAAAATACTTCCTACAGGGAATTATGTAGTGCAAAGATATTCAGCTAAGCAGAAAAGAAATATCAAGTCCAGAAAAGGAATGCTTGCCTTCAGTTGTAATGCATATGTTGCCATCTTAAAGGTTACATTCACTACCATGAAAAATACATTTTCCTACCTTTGATAGGTTGATTGATCTTTGTGAGGTCCTTAGTTGATAGTTTGTTACATTTTTATTTTTAGAAAATGGCAGATAACCTGTGGAAAGGAAAATCAAATTAATATATTTCTTAGAATTATAAGACTATTTTGTTCTCAAAAATTCATGTTTCTCTCCTTCCCTTCTTGCTATAAAAAGATAGTTGAACTGTAGAAATATCCAACGCATATGGCTAGATTAAGCCAATGATATAAAGAGAGCAATGCAACTCCAAATTAATTTAATTAAAATGATAATAGGATACTTCATAGAATTAGAATGACAGCCAAACTTATATGGAAGAACAAACTGACAAGAATAGCAAAAGAGAACTATGCCCAAAGGAATATAAAACCATCTATACCCTTTGACCAAGCAATACTACATCTGTATCACAGAGATAAAAAACAAATAAGCAAAGGATCTATCTGTACAAAAAGCAGCTCTTTTAGTGGTAGCAAAAAATTGGAAATTGAAGGGAACTCCATCAACTGGAGAATGGCTGAACAAGTTGTACATGATTGTGGTGGAATGCTATTGTGCTATGAGAAATGATGAGTAAGGTGCTCTCAGAAAAACTGGGAAAGATTTACATGAACTAATGTAAAGTAAAATGAGCAGAACAAGGAGAACATTGTAAACAGTAACAGCATATTGGATAATAATATATGCTGAGTAACCTCTATTCTCAGCAATACAATGATTGAAGACAACTCTGCAGGACTTATGATGAAAGATGATGTCCATCTTCAGAAAAAGAATTGTGATAACCTGGATGAAGATTGAGGATATTTTTTTCTTTTATTTCTTTATTTTTCTTGGTTTTTTTTCTGTTTTCTTTCACACCATGACTTACATGAAAATATGTTTTGCATGACTTACAAATGGATAATCTATGTCAAATCCTTTCCCTTCTCAAGAGGGAGAGAATTTGGAACTCAAAAGTTGAAAAAAGAATGTTAAAAGTTGTTTTTACATGTAAATGTGAAAAATTAAATTATTGAAAAAATTGCAAAAGAAATACTTTCTTTCGGTCTGCACTTATGATTTCATCAGCATTAGAGATTTCTAGTGTAGAGCCTCCCTTTTCTGAATCAGATCAGCAAATACTCTGTAAGTTACAGTTACTGAAAGTTTCCTGGGGCACTGAACAGCTTAAGATATGTACCTAGGGTCAGCAAGTGAATATTTATTGGAAGCAATACTTGAACCTGGATCTTCTGGCATGCAAGATCCACTACTACTATGCTGGGAATTATGGGAAAAAATAGAACGATAGAACAATGGAACAAATTAGATAACACAAACTTAGACCCAAAGGCATATAACAAAATCATAATTGACACATCCAAGGTTAAATAATATTAGGGAAAAACATCATCATTTAATAAAAACTAATAGAACAATTGGGTAGAAATACAATAGGATCATATCTCATGTTACATATTATAATAAATTCCTAGAGGATTAGGAGAGCCTGACACATACTGGCTGTGTATATATTAATATATACAAAAGAGAAATGAGAATTCCCAAGTGGTGGGGTCTGTTTTATTTTATTTTTTTTTTGTCTTGGTATACTAAATCTTTTAGTATAGTGCTTGGGACACAGCAGGTAATTAACAGATGCTTGTGGCTTGCTTGATTGAGTGACATCTTCATTGAATAGATTCTGGACCTTCCTCTCCACTATCCCCATTGGCTTAATACCTATGATTTCTGGCAAAAAAGAGAATTCTGTATCATTCACTACAGAGAAAAGCTACCTTACTCAAACTCAGAAAAAGTTGGGAGTGTGTGGGTGGAGAGAAGGTGAAAGAGTGATATAGGAATTTGTGGCCCTAGAAACTCCTGTGTAAATAATAGTCTCTGCTCTTTCCATTACAGAGGAATAAAGAAGCAAGATTGTGTGGCAGTTCATAAAACAATAAAATGAATCCTTTATGGATTAAGGCATGTGGTGAAGTCTCGAAGATTCTAGGGAACTTCTATATTGTATTGATATATTCTAATAGTTTGGAGAATATTTATTTGGAATATATAACATGCAGGATAGTCTTGGGACACATGATCTTTAGTGTTCAAAGTAGGTAATATATACATGTGTATAAGTATATCATTTTGTAAAACTTAAATCACTATATGTACATCAGTTATTTTAAATATGCAGTTGATTAAAAACTAAATCTTTGTATTTTTTGGAACATTTAAAAATGAGATGAAAATTTATGAGGTTTTTCAGTTTTGTAGCTTGTAACTTAGTAGATAAGAAATCAGAAAATGAACTAGAATGATTACAATTTAAAGAATAATATTGAATATATTCACAGGGGACAAGAAAACGCTATCTGAATTAGCACAGAATGTTGGCATAGTAGGTGAAACTGATAAGAGATGGCTTTAGGTTCCAAGGATTAATTTTCGAAATTTTATTGGCTAGGCCTCCCTCCCCAAACCTTAGTTTCTTTATCCCTGCAATGAAGGGATTGGCCTACTCTAGTTCTATGATCCTAGAATCCTACAACCATGTAACTTTTATTTAATCCTATCAGAATGATAAGGAAACCTTTGTGCTACTTGATTAGATATATGGGATACCATTGTCTCCATTGTTCACAAAGTCATCCATTCAGGATTTGCTTCTCTGTCAAATTAAAGAGAATTTAATCTTTTGCTCCCAATATGTGTTCAGACATGGTAGAGTCTAGTCTCTCTTCCTTTCTCCTTATGCACTTTTATTTGTTAATCACAAAGATTTTTTTTTTTTGATTTAAAAAAAACAGGTTAAGTTTCTGGTTTTTTAATTAAAAAAATTTTAAGGCCTTTATCTCTGAATAGAGCAATACCTAGCACTTCTGAACCTTGGAAGAAGCACAAAAAAATTAACTTAGGGCAAGAAATTGAAAATGGAAGTGATGATGGGAGATGAATGAATGGAGAGACCAGATCTTTTTTTTCATTATTTTTTTTAAATTTAAAACTTAAATAGAAAATATAAAACTAGAAAAAAGAAAAAAAAAGAAAAACAGGCATGTGCACAGCACAATGTATATGATTCAAAATATGTAACAATAAATTTCCATTTCAAGAAAGTATATATAATAATAAAACAGATTATATTCAGAACTGTCCATTTTTTTTGCTTCCTTGTGGGTTTTTTTCTTCTCTTTTGTGCACTTTTCCTTTTCTTTTTTCCCCTCTTTTCTTTCTTCCTCTCCCTCCAACTTCCCCTAAGTAAACTACAGTTAAGCATGGATATATTTGTACTTACACACACCTACTCTCCCTCTCCTCCCATACACACTTACACACGCATATATATACCCACATATATGCATATCTTGTTTTCTATCCTTCTTAACTCTTTTAACTTTTATCATCTTCCTCTGTGTCAATTCTTGCTTAGCATCTCATTTATATCTGCATAATTACTGTTTTTAAAGTTTAGTAATGATATTCCTGTATATTTTCCTTGTACAATCTGTTATAGGTGGTGATCAATGGATTTTTTTTCTATTCTACTTTATCCTTTTGTCCTATCATTTCATGGCAATTTTCTTTGATTATTTCTTCTATTATTGTATCAAGGTTCTGTTTTTGATCATAGCTTTCAGGTAGTCCAAACATTCTTGATTTTTCTCTTTTTGATCTGCTTTCCAGATCTATTGTTTTTTTTCATAAGATGTCTCACTTTCTCTTTTTTTTATTCTTTGTATTTTATTTTATTGTTTCTTGGTCTCTTATAATGTCCCTGGTTTCCCTTTGCTCAATTATAATTTTCAAAGAGTCATTTTTCTTCCTTAAGACTCTGGATTTCCTTTTTTATTTGGTGGACTTTCTTTTAATAATTATGTTTTTCTTGGATTGTTTTTATTTTTTCTTTAGTTTTTCCTCAATTTCTCTAATTTGGTTTTTAAAGTCTTTTTTGAGTTCTATAAATTCTTTTTGGCAGATAGTCATTTAACATTACTCTTTGGGGTAGAAGAGGCTTTTTTCTTTTTGCTTCACATTTCTTCTTTGAAGATGAACCCTTGTCTTCTCTATTTCCATAGTAATTTTCTATAGTTTGTTTTTTTCTTCTTTGCCTGCTCATAGTTTTTGGTAAGAGACTATTAGTGGAATCATCTCTGATCTTTGAGTGGGAGGATGGTGACTCGGCTTTAGGTCTTCTTTCAGTTTTCTTCCATGGTCTGGAAGCCAAAATCAAGAAACCTACCCTTCTGTAAGTGCTAGCTGCCAGTAGCTTCCCTGTCCCATTGCTTCTGCACTCACTCAGAGCCAAGTCTCAGAAGCACAATTGGGCATGGAGTTTCTGATCAGATGAGGTTCCCTCAATCTATCTGGATTCAGACACCCAACTCCACACAGTCCAGGTGTGTGGAGGTGAAATTCCAATTTGGGCTGAAGCTTCCTCTAAACTCAGCTAGTCCCAGGGTTCCTCACTGGTTTCTGTGGAGTTAGCCTGAAGGTATTTATTTATATCTCACAGGACCAAACCTCAGTCCTAAAGTCTTTTTTTTTTTTTTTTGCTGATCTCCTCTGATTGTTCCAGGAGGATCCCTGATATGCCCCAGTCTAATTGCTTTTTCACTGGTGTACATTCATGTTGAGGTGCAATTTTATTTTGTTTGTGGGGGAAATCTGGAGAGCTTGGACTTTTGGATCTATTCTGTCATCTCCCCATGATCTTGCCTTGACTTCAGAGCCTGAGACACAAAAACTTGTTGACAGAGATCTCCTGGAACTATAGCTTATAGAGGTGTGAGGTTGCTTCTGTGGAAGAACACTGTTGGGAGGGGGCAGAGTTGGGCATTAGAGTGCCATACATGCCTGAGATATGACTGTGGGGATGCAAGCATGGAAACAAAATATCACCTAGTAGTTTCTTGATTTAATGAATTACTTTTTTTTTTTACTAATTAGATGGGCAAAACCAGCTGTTTCTACCTGCTGAAAGAGCATATGGTTCTTTCAGCACTCTAAATTTCAGTGCATAGAAACAAAGCTATGATCATCTAATGCTAGATATGGTTTAATGCTTGAATCTTCCTCATACTTTAAGTCCAAAAAAGCAATGGTCTGTTGTTTTTCAGAGTATGATTCATATGCTGAGCTTAATTTGATATTTTATGGAAGAATGTGGATTGTAGTTAGAATCATCAATATTGTCTGGGAGATATGATCAGACATGTTTCCCAATGAAAGAGAATCCTTACTATACTATATGATTTTCTTCAAGATGAAAATGAAAGGATATATGGATTTTGGTTTATCTTCACTGGTGAAGAAAAAGTTGGAGATAGCTTCATAGCATTGAAAAATTCCTCTTTAGGGTCTTCTCTGATAGTCAAAATCTTCAAAATTAAATTGATGTCTTTAATAAACTGTTACATAATTCTTTTTAGGTCTGTGGAAGTCATTAAATTCTAAGTGTAATCATATTATCTGGAAAAATGAAATATCCCTCAAAGAAGCCATAAGCCTTATTTTTTTCTTTACACACATGCACATATTTTGGTGTGTTTACATAAAAATATGATTAATAAATAGCTATTGACAATATTTATATACACACACATCTTTAAGATGGGTTTCTTAACATTTTTGGTGTCAGTGACCTATTTGGTGGTCTGGTGAAACCTAGATACCCCTTCTCTAAATAATGTTTTTGAAGACATAAAATAGATTGGATTATCAAGAAAACTGATTATACAGAAATACATTTATCAAAATATTTTAAAAAGAAGACAAATTCACAGGCCCCAGATTAAGAACCAACCACTGGTCTTTGGGGAGACCAAATGTAGAGGGGAAAGAAAGTGAAGAAGAAATCAGTGAATACTTAGTAAACTGAAAAGGACCAAGATATAACTAATTAAAATGATAGGCAACACATTAAATCTTCCATAGAGATTGAACCTAAACGCAAATAATTTTACCTGTTTTAGAAAGAGGATGGTTAACAAGCTGTCGAATGACATGGTTTTCTGATGATCTCAGGAGTAATACGATGTCAGTTGGGAGAGTATCCCTGTTTTTAGCTAAGAACCCACTTGCATTATAAAGGACCTGTTGATAAAGGACATGGTCATAACTGTCCATTACAGGAGACATTTGCAGAACTTTGGGTATTAAGAACACAAAGAAAGATCTTTATGTAAACACCCTTGTTATGATGTTGTCAATTCCATGTATTTAAGTACTATGAAATTTGGAGGTTTTTAAAAAGATCATTGTAGGGGCAGCTAGGTGGTGCAGTAGATAGAACACTAGCCTTGAAGTCAGGAGGACCTGAGTTCAAATCTGGTCCCAGATACTTTGCACTTTCTAGCTGTGTGACCCTGGGCAAGTCACTTAACCCCAATTGCCTCAGCAAAAAAAAAAAAAAAAAAAAAAAAATCATTGTAGTTCCAGGGATTCTTCAGTATCATTGCCACAAAAAAGTAGAAATACAACCCCAATGGCTTTCTGACATGAGGAAAAAAATGAATGATTAGTAAGATTAATTAGAAAGTAGTACATTAACATATTGTGTGAGAAATTCAATGTATTTATATGCAATCTTCAATTTCCTTATCTATCAAATGAAGGGAGTGAAGCAGATGATCTTTAGAGGAGTCCCTTCTTGGTCAAATTCCATAATCCTTTGATATTATAAATGCTTTTCAGGGACGGGCGTCTTGCCTTTCATCAGAGAAGAAAGATATGGTTTGGTGAAGGGTTTGGGGTTTGCTCTGCTATAATAGGTGGCTCATCAGGGGTGAATACGTGGTGGATTAATAGAGTCACTGTCCAGGGTTTCCCTCCACTTCTTGATGGGAGGCATGTATGTCAAAGAAAGGAATAGCATGGGGAAATCATAAAATGGGATGGGGCTTTTCAGATAGGAATTTGAGATCAAGAAAACGAATCAGAGATTGAATTCTCATAAACTATACCAGGAATTTCAGCTATGGCTAGAATCTAATCAGATTGGTATCAGAAATCTACTCTAAAATTCATCCATTTCTGTGGCTTTTGCATCTTCTTTTCCCTATTACCTATCTTTATTTTCCCCTACTTTCTCAGTAAAATTCTCTTGAAAAACTCTGGGGTCTATTTAAAATTTATTTTTTGTTTAGATTTGGGAGTTATCTTTTAGGGTCTTGCTTTCATTCTGGAGTCCCAACTCCCTCTTTCTCCTCTGTTTCCTTCAGGCAAAAATAAAAAGTAGTAGCATATTTCTATAGTGAATATAGTATTATAGAATACTGTATAGAATATAGAGTAGTACATAGAATTATGGTAAATACTGTGTAGCTTGGGAAATAGTAACAGGTAGTAACAACAGGGCCACAAAGAGTAGGAAGTCAGAGAAGATGGAATGTGAACCAAGTGGTGATGTTAGCCTCAGTCAAACCATTCTAGCAAATGTTCTTAACCTTTTTTTTGTGGACCCCTTGGTCAGTCTGGTAAAATCTAGAGACCCCTTCTCTCAATAATGATTTCATATGCAAGAAATAAAAAACATAGGATTACAAAAGGAAATAAATTGCATTAAAATATAATTATAAAAATATATTTCAAAAGTTAAATTCATAGGTAATAATAGGCTATGAAAACTTTTCATTACAGGGATCAAGTTTAGTGTCTTATATTTCATTTCTGTTCTTTCTGTGTAGAGAGAAATAAAAGAGAAACATGAGGTTAATTTTTAGGTTTGTCTTACCTTTCCTGCATAATGATGAATTCCAAAAGTAAGCTCCAGTCTCTTAGCCCTCCAGAAGTGCTTTGATTTCAAGTTAACTTCAAATTTTTCTGTAGGAAACACACATTATGGATCTTCATATGGGGGGGGGGCATCTTGTCTCGCATAACAAGGTTCATATGTTTGTGTAAGGTAGGTACAATCTTATTAATTATCAAAAGAAAGCACATAATCTATGTTGAAGAAAGATTAGATTTGTGCTCCTTAGGGGCTATTAGGACCCTCAGGTTGCCCATAAATCTAGGAGAAGGGGATAAGTATTGCAGAAAGACAGATTTGAGCTCTACATATTGTTAGCATTACTAACAATGAGAGCTATTAGAAAATGAAATAGGTTTTTGTGGGAAGTAATGAGTTGTCCATCACTAGAAGTCTGAGATAGAGGCTAGATGCATTTTTATCAGGGATGTTGAAGAAGGGATTCTCATTCAGATAATAATATGTTAACTGATGTTAAGGCAGTAGTCTTCAAGGTGGGAGTTCTGGAATCACTCAAAGGGCTACAAAGATAATCAGTGGGAGGATAGGAAGATAGATTTCATCATATTTGATGATATATCACTGATAACCAATTGTGGGGATTATCTCCAACACACCCTCACCTACCCCTTACTCATCATAGTCCAACATTTCCTCACTACACTCCTTCTTCTAATGCTCAAGTTTCCAATCTCTCCATTTCTGCCCTAAGGATGGCCTTTCATGTAATAGCATCACTGAGTAACTGAGACCTGGACACATAGCAGCAGCTGCTCAGTTGTGATCAGGAGTACTTCTCCCAAACATCCTTGGCTTACTTGTCCCCTGTTCCTCAGATCACATTATGACTGGGAGGGGTATGATCATTTTTTTTTTTCCTGATAGGGGTATGTGTGATATAAAACAAACCAAAACAAAAAAACCAAACCAAAACAAAACAAAACAAAAAAACAACTTTGGAACATAAGGTATCTAAGCACTTTACATGATCATCATATTTGATCATCCCAATGATGCTCTGAGGTTTTTATTATTATGTCAATATTATAGATGAGGAAATTAAGGTGAAGCAAGATCAAGTGCCTTCCCCTTGGTCACATAACTGATAAGTCTCAGAAACAGGATGTAAGCCTCAGGGCTCTCAGTCAAATCCAAGATTCTCTCCAATATGCTACACTGCCTCTCTAGATTACTGCAGAGTTTTCTTTCAGATTTTATGATTAAAGACAGTAATAAACAAAGCCAGGGAACCCATACAATTTCCTTTAGATATTGCAAGAAGCCAGGACTTGAGATCTTTGATTTCAGAGTTTTATAGAGATTTTATTCAATGCTTTTTCCTTACAGAAAAGGCTGGAAAATTCTTTTGAATTCTTGGAAGGTAGTATTTAGATTTCATAATAAAATTGACTGGCTTTTGTCTAGTACTTTAAAGGTTAAAAAGTGCTTTTCTCACAATAAGGTCGATGGAGCAAGTATCTTCATTTTATAGATGGGAAAACTGATTTAAACATAGTCATATGTTAAACAGTCCTGGAATTGCGATTTGCTTCCAGGTTTCATTATTTAAATACAGAGTTCTTTTCACTAAATATTGAAATTAACCCTATGTATTTAATAGTAGCAAGGGTTCTTAATCATTTTTATGGGTCTTTGATTTTTCTGGCAGTCTGATGAAGTAGATATCCTTTTTCAGAATGATTTTTCTGAAGCAATTGGGGTTAAATGACTTGCTTAAGCTCACACAGCTAGTAAGTATCTGAGGTTGGTTTTGAACCCAGATCTTCCTGATTCCATAACTAGTTCTCTATTCATCTAGTTGCCCCCAGAATAATGTTTTCAATGCATTAAATAAAATTCAAAGGAAACAATAATCAAAATATTAAGAATTCAAATCCACAGAGTCCAGATTGAGAGCACTTGGAGTGGAGATGCTGCTGATGCCGGTTGATTGGGAAATTTTTATTTTTAAAAATCAGCTAGTGCAATGTTGTTCATACTCAGAGAATTTAAGATTCATATTACCCTAGAAACCTGACAAACATAATGTTTATTTTTATGTAGGTTAGAGGGAGGTGTAGTTGTATAGTTGCTGTAAAGAAAAAATCTCTACTGGGGGAAGTGATTATGAAAACTTCTATGGTTCTCAGACATAGAATCATTAATGAAGCATCATTAAGAAATGAGATATTCATATGAGATACTTTTTGAGAGGATTTCAACATTGAAATAAAAAATCTGCCACACTAAGATAAATGCCTATTGCCATACTTTCCAGAAGAAATCACTCTACTTAGAGGAAAGTGAATGCTTTGAAGCTTCTATGTTCAACCTCAGTTGACTGGGAAATTATTCTTTCCTTTTCATATTCAGTTTTATTAGACAACCAACTAAAAGCACAACATAAGAGATTTCTGCTGAGACTTAAAGGAAAAGAACCAGGGTTGGAGTCAGGAAAACTAATTTTAAATTCTGACTCTACTGCCAATAGGTCTGGGACCTTTCTCATCTGTAAAATGGGCATAATAATATTTTATTACTTAACTCACAGGATTGTTGTGAGGGAAATTCTTTGTGAAATGCTAGGCAAATTTGAGTTGTAATAAAACCTTATACTTTAAAGTATGCTATCAAAAGGTATGAGAGGAAAAAAAACCCTAGGCTTTAACCATGTTGAATGGAAGTGGAATATATATCTACCCCAACCACACTTAGCTAGCATCATTAAGGAAGGAAAGGAGATTAAGAAATCATATTTAGTGAAATGCTTTCAAAATTTACTTCACACTTCATCTACCTTTTAAGCAGAGTGTGCCAAATGTACTTTAATCTTTTCTTAATGTCCCAGGGTTTTCATTATGAATGTCTGATTATATTTGGTACATGTGATGTAATAATACTTTCATGGGCCATGGACTTGCATAGAATTGTTTGAATCTACACTCAGTGACCCCAGGTTACCAAAGAATATGTTATTTTATTTCCTTTTCTTTTCTGTATCTGCATTTAGCAGAGTACCTGATTCATAGTAGGTATTTAATATTTATTGACTGCCCTGCTCCTAATGTCATTTTTCACTTATCTGTCAATTTTCAGTACTTTGGGGCTCCTACTTATGCTGTAGTTCTTTCCTTTTTGCTTCTAATTTTGAATTAGATAAATTCTCAGGATCATGGTAATATGGGTATGGGGGAGATAGAGAAGTAGAGGCAGCAACTCAGTAGAACTCTCCTAATGTTCCCCTCCAAATAACTTAAAAATAACATATAAATTTGAACGCTGGTGTGGCAGAGTCAACAAAAGGTCCCAGTGAGACATTTTTTTT